>CM031239.1:1052300254-1052410757 GCA_018340775.1 Taxus wallichiana var. yunnanensis
TACTTTTGAGGCAAAGCCGTTTCCGAATTTATTGATGATAAAAGCTATTTAGAGTTCTAAAATTTGATGCGAGGGAAGCAGCGTAACAAAATTTTCTTTAAAAGGTTTGTAAGGTTGTTTCCATTAGTAGCATATAATATTGATTCATTATCGTAGACTTATTCGAGTTCCATATTCTCTATTATTGGATTCCAATTTCTCTATATTGGATTCCAATTTCCTATTATTGGATTCCAATTTCTCTATTATTGGACTATTACTATATTATTCCAATTTCTCTATTATAACGCTTTCATTATTTCCAATAATACTATTATTAGATTCCACTTTTTCCACATAATCTTGATGGCCACCCACTTACATAAGCCTAGTGGTTGTTATCTTATATAACCCAAGTGGTTGCTAACTTACATAACCCATTGCTAACTTACATAACTTACATAACCCAAGTAGTTAAACTTACATAAGCCAAGTGGTCGCTAACTTACATATGCCAAGTGGCTAACTTCAAGATAGTGTGTAAGTGATTGTTTTCATTTATGCCACATATCAATCTTAATATCATCATACATATATGACTATTCATGCATACCTTATTCAAATCAATAAACGTTGACGTTGAAAATCCTTCCTAAACTTCCTTGAATGGTGTTAAATTTGATGGTTGTTTAGATGTTTTTGTGATTTTAGACGTAACATACTTTCAAATATTTTATAGAATTGGCATGTGTGACTCACATGTTTAAAAGGTGATCTTCATATTTATATATTTATATAAATAATTTATTCTGTATATATTAAGCATAGTTAAAAAATCTAGAATTGTCATTTATAAATTTTGTAAGTAGTGTATAAGTGTGAGTGATCACACTTACAAGTGTGATTGGTCACACATCTAAGTGTGAGCCTCAAGTCGCACATCTCTCGACTCACACTTTAAGTGCAAGTATCATTGCACTAAGTAAGTATGAGTATCGACTCGCACACTTCTAAGTGTCTATAGTCTCACGACTCACTTCTAGGTGCGAGTCTTGATTCACACCGCTAAGTGCGAGTCTTGATTCACATAGCTAAGTGTGATAACTCACCTATGTCAAACAATTTTTGGGTAACGGTAATTTTTCAACACTTCCCTTTAAAAATACAAAACAATGTTTATTTATACCAATTATTCTGTATAAATTTCATTATTTTTAATATATATTGATGTAAATTTTTATAATTTTTGTAATTTATATATAAATCTATATTAATAATTGATGGTTAAATATTAAATATGCAATTCACATGTGATGTTTATTACAAATATTTGCAAGTATTTTATTACAAATATTTGCAAGTATTTGCAGTATTAATGATAACCATTTTGTAAGGAAAAATGCTAATTAATGTTGTGTTTCCTCAACATTAATTAGCCATTAATTTGAAGCTATGTAAAATTTTCCATTTAAAAGTACATGTACCATTCAAAATATGTGCACCTTTTGGAGCATGTAACTATTGTCAGCCATTAATCAACCATTTAATGAAAATAATGTAAAATCATACGTGTGCCCTCTTAAATTCACATGCAATGAAATTGGTGGTTGGATTTGTTTACATATCACTATAAGTAGACAATTTTTGAGTTTATATTTTTAACATTTTCCTTTCTATTCTCTTCATCATTGTGTAAGCTTATTCATCAATAGAAAATATCATCATCACCAAAGCATCAAAAATTTTGTGCTCGAGTTCTAGAAATGTTTTGATTTCCTCTCCATGCAAAAAATTGGTATGCATTCTCACCTTCAGTCCCTCAAAAATTACAAAATTTTGTTAATGTAAAATTTTCCATAGCTGATTAGGGATTATATCCATGTAAAATTTTCCATAGCTGATTAGGGCTTATATCCATGTAGGGATTTTGTAGATAATTAAATGGAAGCAAGTTTGTTATTCAATATTTTGTAGAAGGTAGTTTTGTTTATCAAATAAATAATTTTGTAATATAGTAAAAATTTGTTAGAGTAGTGAAAGAGGATGGAATGGAGCACATCTTGATAGAGAAATGATGCAACTTAATACATAATAACATGAGAGGAAGATTTATAGAATTTTTAAAAACCAAAAACACCTACCAAGAACTTGTTTTGTTGAGTCTTGAAAAAGAAGCCTGGTGGTATGGATGGTGGCTCAATTTGCACAATAAAAAAGTTGAATATCGAAATCATTTATGGACATGGTGGTGCGTAGGAATAGAAGAGCATATGTATTTTATAAAATTGATATTATTTTGTTGGCCTTATTGTTGTCCGCAAATAGTCCTCCGCTGCACATACTCAACAAAATTCAATGGCTATGACATCATTGACATTGTCAATGAAATATTTTAGAAGATATTCATGTTAAGAATGAGTTTCCATTGAATGTGTTGGTGTTGGATTACAGTGACCTATTTGTGAAAAAATATGGTAATGCAAGAGTAGGAGAACCAAACATATTTTGGAGAACAAAAGAATGAATACAAATTTGTGAAAGGATAATTCAAGGAACAAGGAAACTCTAAGATGTTACTACTACTATGGAAGAACAACTATCCTCAAAAAAATTTCACAAAATGTAAATTTTCTCTGTTTGTGTCATGTGGTATGTGGATTTTTGTCTTTTTTTGCCTACGAGATTTCTCTCTTCTATGCTTTAATGTCATATTCTTCCTTAAGGACCTTTTTGTAAAAGGATGTGGGTCCTTTCAAAACCCCCATATTAACCCTTATACAAAAAAATGGACATAGTTTTTGTACATCAAATATGTTGTTGTGGCATAACCTAGAAACTCTATGATGACAATATCTTACTTTATTTTGTTAATTCCTATCGATCGATAATATCCAATTACTATGGTGTCACATAAGCTAGTGAGACACTAAGCTAAAAATAATATTCTTTGAATTGTTAAATGCTAGTGATCCATAAGCTCAAAATTTTATATTGTGGAAGTATTAGGTTACCTTAGTGGGCGCTAAGCTCAAAACATCTTACTTAAAATTTCTCCTCAATCCACCAATCAAAATAAAAAAATTCTATAACTTTTCAACTTTCTAATGTTTGTAATTTATTTAAATAATTTTTTAAACTATGAAACTTATTTATATTTTTCTTTATTTTCTAGTTAGTATTGATTTGAAAATATGAGGCCTTGTTGCAACATTGATTTATTCTATTTAATAAAAATCATAATTCTAAGAAAACAATCGCACAACTAGCACATCTCCCATCCATGAGGCATGAACTTAATGCTTTGTCTTGTTTAATTTAAAATGTCATTAAAAAATTACTATTAACAAGGTTTTATTAAATATATGTGAACATAATGATTGGATACTTTATACAGGGATTAAGGCACCCAAAACCTTACAATAGAATGCATCGTGAGCATCACCAAGAGTGAACAAAAAAAAACATGAAAAAAATGGCTAAAACAACTTATCCCAAACTACAGTCCAACAGATCAATACAAGGAAAAATCACAAAACATGGAGGGGAAAACATCCCAAATGATACAGTCCACAAACATTCAAAAAAAATCTCTAAGAGCCAATAGACTAGTTAGTCTTCAAATTTTTTACTCCTCTCGGTTGACATCTCCTCATGTCCTTTCATATTATCATCCTTGCTCACTCATGATAGGGATGTGGTCTTCAACCTGCTCTTCCTCATCAAAACTATTGAGGTGGAGATTATACCTATGAACTTTGTGTCCCTGCTCCAACTTGACCACACACCCCTGTAACTCCAAAACCAAACTTTTGATCTCTACCATATCATCCCTGATAGAGTTTTGGGTGATGAAAATTTTCTTAGAGGCATCGATGCAATGCATGACATTGTTTCCCATATCCATTCCAACTTCACCTAAGGCCTCCATATCCATTTCCACCTAACTCACCTGAGAGAAATTTTATCAAAATCCACATTCCAACCCAGCTCTTCTCTCTCTTTCCCTTTAGATGACTCCCCTTTCTTTATCAATCAGAAGAACCTATAGCTCCAATACCAAGATTTCATTCCCCTAAGGTGCCTTACTCTTCTTTCTCCTCAATTTGTTCATATGGTCCAAAGTACAATTTTCATCTGAATCCCCATATTTGGGCTCTAATTCCTTTTCCACCACCAGTTTACCATTCTTAAAAAGAAAAGAATTAGTCCATGGTGTATCAGGGTATCAATCTTTCCCTATTGAAAATCATTCACCAATGCAGAGAGTGACATAAACAAGAAAAAGGGAAGGCTCATAGAAATCTTATGCCTAAACATATTAAGCATAGTGAGATGGTGAGTAAATATCTTTCTATAATTCACTTCAAGAGTAATGTACCTCATAAGGTGGAGGTAGACTGTATTCCAAATATCAGGGATGTAGAATCTAGCTATACCATCTACCAAAGTAGGTAAACCATTTCTTTACCACGGAAGAAAGTCTCAATTTTGTGCTTGCGTCTGGTGTGGTCTTTGAATATCTTTAAGCCCTCCATCTCCATTCCAGTCACCTATGCTATATCGAATCCTCCAAAACCTAAATTTCCATGTTACGGATCACCATGTTTCCATTGTTCCATGCCCGACCAAACTCCAATGCAAGATAAGGATCAGACCCCATGATTTTTGAGATGAAATTCCTAAACCCCCAATTTTTAGAATGTGCCACAAGGAGGGGTTGTCCTTCAGGGCACCATAGCTCATGGGCTCGGTTCTCAAATGACCACCTCCCATGGTTTTAGTCAATGAGATTGAAAATGGAAGAAACAATGGCCAAAATGAATTGTAAGAGAAAAATTAATACAAATCCCACCATATATCTTGCATGTGGAAGGGTCTTGTTAACCATAAGTACAAGGATGACATCCCAACGAGGGAAAACAACCACCAGAACATCAGTACTTAATGTTCTTAATGAGATTAATAACATTGGTGATATCATCTCCCCTCTCACACACTTTAAAATTACTACCTTTAGCCCCCAATTTGGCAAGATAATCCACACATTTATTACCCTTTCTAGGGGTATGAATAATTACATTTATCAAACTCTTTCAAAAAAATTTTTTAGTATCTTTAAGGATATTTCTTATGGTCCAATTATTAATTGTATCCTTTCTCACATTGTCTAGTGTTAAAATCTTGTTTTGAACAACTAACCAAAAAAACATGTTGACATTGGTGAGTAAATCCTTAATCAAAATTTTCCTCTACAAATCCTTTGCAAGACAACATATGTTCGGAAAATGAATATGTTTGGTCCAAGAACTGATATGTCAAGTGTTATACTTAAGCATTATAGTCATTTATCTCCATAAACGTATGTAGGAAAAGCATTTATGTGAAAACAATTGATCTAGGATGTTTAAAAGACATCAAATTATTTTAGAAACACATTCAATATTTTTCATTCAAACAACAACATATTATAAGTACAACATAAAAGGTATTTTGTAGTAAGTAACAAATCTTTCAAATAAATACAATTTTTTTCCTCCAATATTTACAATTCAATTCTAGTTAAGGCAAAAGCAGTCTTCATGTTGTTTGACCTTGGGGAGTAAATCCTTAGTCCAATTTTTCCTCCAAAAATCCTTTGCAAGAAAACATATGTTTTGAAAATGAATATGTTTGGTCCAATAACTGATATGTCACATGTTATACTTAAGCATTGTAGTCATTGATCTCCATCAATGCATGTAAGAAAAGCGTTTTTGTGAAAGCAATTGATCTAGGATGTTTAAAACACACCAAACTATTTTAGAAACATGTTCAATATTTTTCATTCAAACAACAACATATTATAAGTACAACATAAAAGGAATTTTTAGTAATTAAAAAATCTTTCAATCCTTTCAATAATAAGAACTTCTAACATCCACGACACTAGTCACACTTCTTTGAGTAGTAACAAATTTAAAAAAGTTACAAATTTCACTTCAATCCCAAACTACTATACCTTTTTTTGTTATATCAATTCAATCCTCCAACTAGGTGGAAGTTCATTACGAGATTAACACTTGGAGATACTAGTGAAACTAAACTCAATATGTCTTTCTTTAGCTTGTTAAATGATAGTGACTCTTTAGCTCAAAATATTATATTCTTCAAATACATTCACCCTAAGCTCAAACTAGGTTGATTTAATTTGTTAAATCCCAGTGACCACTAAAATCATAATAATATCTCACTTTATTTTGTCAAACCCTGAGACCATGAAGATCCAAATATTATGTTGTGTCATAAGCTAGTGGATGCTAAGTTCAAAATATCATTCAATAACTTGTTAAATGAAAGTGACCACTACACTTGAAGTAATATAAACAACCAACTACCAATTATACCTATAAAAAAAAATATTGATTCAAGTTAATATATATACCCACACCAGTCTGAAGTCACGTAAGGGTTCAATATAAGAAGAAATTTTAACATCCACGAGGCTAGTTAAAAGATGAAAAAGCATATTATTCTTGTCATGTACCTATAATTATACCTTATAATTGTGAATGTAATTGTACATGTAAGAGAACACAAACCCAATAAGGATATTATTCTTGCCACGTACATGTAATTGTATCTACATTTAATTTTATCTTGGTATGAACTAAACACGCTTGCTCTCCATTGAAAAAATCAGACCCGGGATGGGGAGGACTCATGGGGATGCATTTTTTTGAGACAACACCATCCCCATCTCATTCCATTCAAACAGTGTTTTGAAATCACCTCACCAAATCTCACAAAAAATTCCCATCACAAGTGTTTTTGTGCTCCCTATAACATCTTTGTGCTTACCCACTTCATTTCCATGTGTAGAATGAACAACCTTGGAGAACCTAAATGTAACAAATAGAAGTGTCAATAAAGAAATTATAATAAGATATTGCTTTATGATTTGTTTTCTTGATAATCTATATAGTATGAAATCATGTCTAACAATGTTAGTTATTTCACCTTGCTTCATTTTTTTTTGATTATTCCTTTATAATATATATTAACTAAATACATCTAATATCACTAACATTCAAACCTTCAACCTCCACTAAATGCAGTAATTGCAAGAACATTAACTAATTAATGTTGGGGTTGGCTGAACATTAACTAAGATTAAAATTTGTTAGGTTATGTTGAGGCATAACCTCTTTTTTGGCAGTAAGAGGATAAGGCATTTGTGGATTTTTTTGGGAATTTATGACATTCATAGATTGTGTTCATGTGATGGATGGGATCAATTAATGACTATTACTAATTAGGACATAATTCAATTAGAAATCTTGGAGACACGAGTTGAATATTGGAATGAAGGTGCTCAACATCTCTATTTAAGCATCATCTATATCGGGCCTTTGGAAATCACTATCACAATAGCCTTGTTCACTATGGGTAGCACCAAAAAATGCATTGAGCCTTCTTCCTATGAAGAGGTCAAGGCCACCCGGTAGTATGGAATATTTTTGCATGATGGTGGTGTTACGTCATTTATGGAAAGATTATCTAGTCACTCTGTCTGAGTAACCTACAGTGTGTTGGAAACCTGAAGAAAGGAAGAGTCAAAGTGGGAAAGACTAAATTTATTATTTTGATAAAGTCCATTGTGGTTGTGATGGGGCTCCCCATGGAGGGAGACATTTATTTTAAATTCTCACTTTAGGAGGAGATGGATGATTTCTTGTATCTTGGTGAAAATCCACAATGTATCACTCGGGCTATGAATGGGACTCACTTCCACAACCTTGGGATAGGGTTGTTGAGAAATTGAGGAGGTACTTCATGCTGTAATGATGCTACAAAGTGATCTATGGACCTCATATTTTTCTTCTTGTGCATCTTCAACATGATCGAAGGTAAACTTTGTGGATTTTTCTATTTCAATCACTTGAGAGGTCCCTTAAAATGGCTAGAGAAGATGAAGGTCCTTTCCTACACCAAGGCCTTTTGTATTTTCTCTTTAAAATGGAAGCTTCCCAAAAATAAATCTGCACTTCCCCTCTAAGCCAGGTGAAAGTAGTGTCATGTCCCCCTCCTCTTCCATAACCAATCCCTATTTTTGTCATCCATCATCACTCCTTCATCTCCCTTCGACTCGATTTGACATCATGATCATTAGCCCCATTATTTTTCTCTCTCTTGGGTCTCCCTCATCTTCTCTAGTGGCTCGTAACCCTCCGGACACCTCGAGCACTCTCCTAAGGTCTCTGAACCACTTTTGGACCCAACATCTACTTCCTCTCCACCTCTTTCTTGATGCTTCTCTGGATTCTCCTCTCATCTCCACTTGACATTGTAATGGCTACAACTAACTCAACTCACCTGATCACATGAAGCATGTGTGACTACCCTCCCACCTTTTTGCATGGAAGTTAGCATGGACTCAAAAATTCCAGATGTGTTGTGGGATATCTCCTCGGTTTACCTTGATTCTCCTCTATGTCACAAAAAATGGGCTCCCCCACTTTGTAACTTTAGAACACAAGGACCATTAGAGAAGATCTCTCTTGATCCACATGAGGCCATTGAAGATTATGTTACACTCAATATCTACTATCAAGGAATGGAAAATTCACATGGACATGACCTAGATGAAAATCAATGAAGACTTCTTGAACACATTAAGTTAGTGGATGTGTTGGTTCAAGGAATCCCTATTGTTGATGTTAAGGATGAAGCAACTACTCTCATGAATATCCATAAAATGTAATTTGGCTTTGTCTAGGTTTGGGACTTTTTGGTTTTTTTTTTTTTTTTTTTTGCATACGAGATTGTTCTCTTCTTGTTTCACTTGTAATATCTGGCCATGAGGGATTTTTTGTGCAAGTATGTGGGTCATTTGGGAAAACCCCTTTTACTATAATTCCAAATAGTTTTATGTTTTGGCATATCATAGTCATGGCTAAGCTCCTAATATCTTAATGAGTTTTCTTACATCCTTAAGATCATATGCTCCAAATTTTATGTCTTGGTATAACCTAGTGGCTTCTCAAATCACAATATCCTACTTTATTTTGATAAAACCTGTGACCACCAAGCTCCAAAAATTTATGATAGCAACCACTATGCTTGAAATAATATATTATGGAAGTACCTAGTCTCTACATAGTTTAAAATATGTTAATTTAATTTGTTTAATCCTATCAACCGTAACCTCCATATATTATGTCATTGTTTAAACTAGCATGTCAACTTAGTTCAAAATATCTTCCTGTAATTTGTTAATTGTTGTAAAATAGTGAATTCAATCTCTAAATAATATGTTGTGGAAAGGCTACTGGATGCTAAGCTCAAAGTATCTAAAACCACTAGTCTCCAAATTTTATGTGGTAGCATAACCTAGTGGGCACTAAGCTCAAAATATCTTAATTCCAAATCTTAAATGCATACAAAAAATTCAACTAATTTATATTGGTCTTGATTTCTATAAAGATCTCCAAAGTCAATGTCTTTCTTTTGTTTGTTAAATACTATAAATATTTTTAGCAGCTCAAAATATTTATATTCTTAAGTTCTTACTTTCTTTTGTTGAAACCTAGAGACTGCTAAGATCCTAATATTATGTTGTGGCATAACCTAGTGGCCACTATGTTGAAAATATCTTAATTTAATTTATTAAATCCTAACCATCGATAGGCTGCAAAAGATTGTGTGGTGGCATAAACTAGTGGGCATATGCTCAAAATATCTTAATTTGAAATCTTAAAATCATACAATAAAGTTGACTAATTTATACAGATCTTGATTGCTATACATTTCTCCAAAGTTAACATGGTTGATTAACTTAGAGGTCGATAAGCTCAAAACAACTTACTTTAATTTGTCAAAATGTAGTGACTTATAAGATTTTAATAAAAATTGTTAGATTATTCTAAGGGGTAACCTTTTTTGTGGTGATAAGAGGATATGGCATCCACAGGATTTAATGGTCATTTATGACATCGATAGATTGCATTCACATGATAGATGAAATCGATTAAGGGTTATACATGTACATGTAAGATGGCATTGGTGTTGGGAATTTAAGATTTTAATGGGAAGCATGATATTTATGATTAGGATATCTAATCGATGATCTTTTGTACTATCACACTTACCTCCTTTCATGTGTTGTGCTTGGTGGCTTTATATCTCTAGGCCGGTTGGACATTTCACTACCCCTTTCCTCTTTTCATTTTTGGTCATTGTGCTTCTGTCTCTCTATGATGGTGACAAGGGTGTTGGTGGTTTCTTGGGTAGCATGGAGTGTGGTCCTAGTAGGAAGAGGTGAGAGAGCTATGATAGGAAAGGATGTTGGGAATCATTTACTTCTTGGATGGATGGGAAAATTTGGAACAACTATGTGGAATTGGCTCAAGAGGTCTAGTCATTCATGGAGTGATTTGATTGAGAAAGAAGATATGATGTGATATTTGTGATAACATGCATAAGATAATGCTTGACCCAAACTAGTCCAAAGGGTGAAGGAATGTTTTTTGACATGGCACAGGGTTGAGCGTGGAAAACATATTGTCCAACTCTTTGGGGTAGTTTATCTTACATAAGGAGAATGAGAAGTTGGAAGAGCATCTAGTCATCCTTCAATATCATGTCCATGCCTTGATGCGGGGGATGCATGGTGATTGCGCATGGTCTGGAGGTAGTTGTGAAAATCAAGGTATAGAACTCCCTTTGTGCTAAAAAGTGAAAATGTCTATAATTTTGTGTCGATTCATCCTCCTCCTCTAATCAGAGTAAAGGGGACATGGATGTTGAGATCATCGATGAGGTGGAGCCAAGAGGCCAAATGACCTAATCTTTCTTGATGCATTTGTCTTTAGTTTTTTATTAAGGGCCAAAATGGTTGTCTATATAGCAAAGTGTATAGATATAGGAAGTATTTGTGGGTGAAGTGAAGTTGATTACAACTCTTCCCAATATTTTGGCATATATTTAGTATGATAAGTTGTTTTGTAATCATCATGGGAGTCCACTGTTAGAAGACTATCATGGATTGGTTCCTCATGTACTATTTTTTGAAGACTTATCATCAAAATATCCTAGTTTAAAATCTTAAAATCATAGAATGAATTCAACTAATTTATATATATCTTCTTTGTGATACATATCATGTTTTGATACATATAGTTTGCGATAATAAGCTAGCAAATTGAATACCCAAATAATATGTTGTGGCATAACCTAGTGGTTACTTAAGCTCTTAATACCTCAATTTAGTTTTTAAATCCTAACTACCGCTAGGTTCCAATGATTATGTGGTAGCATAACCTAGCGGGCTAAAGCTCAAATATCTTAATTTAAAATAACATATCATGTTTGTGATACATAACCTAATGAATTGAATACCCAAATAATATGTTGTGGCATAACCTAGTGGCCGCTAAGCTCTTAATACCAGTATTCACTAAGATCATATTATTATGTTTTGGCATAACCTACCCACCGCCATGCTTATAATATCTTACTTTATTTTACTGAAACCTAGAGACTTCTAAGATCCAAATATTATGTTGTGTCATAAGCTAGTGGACACTAAGCTCAAACTATCATTCAATAACATATCATATCATGTTTGTGATACATAACCTAGTGGAAACTAAACTCAAGCTAGTGGATGCTAAGTTCAAAATATCATTCAATAACTTGATATACTAGTCAAAACTAAAGTCAATATGTCTTTCTTTACTTAGTTAAATAGTAGTTACTTTTCAGATCAAATATTATATTGTTTAAATACCTAATGTGACCATTAAAACCAAACTATGTTGATATAATTTAAATAACATATTGTTTAAATACCTAGTGGTCGCTAAGCTCAAACTATGTCGATTTAATTTGTGAAATCAGGTGACCACTAACATCCAAATATTATGTTTTGGTGTAACCCACCCATACTAAATATTGTGAAATATTGTAATTGAATTGAAGTTATTAAACCATAAATTGAATACCCAAATAATATGTTGTGGCATAACCTAGCATGGCCGCTAAGCTCATAATACCTAATTTAGTTTATTGAATCCTAACCACCTAGGGCTCCAACGATTATGTGGTAGCATAACCTAGCGGGATGCTATGCTTGAAATATCTTAATTTAAAATCTTAAAATGATACGATATATTCAACTAATTTATACATATCTTGTTTGCATCTTTGAAGATTACACTATTATTTGTTGAAGTTTTGTTAAAACAAAACCTAGTGGAAACTAAACTCAGTATGTCTTTCTTTAGTTTGTTAAATGCTAGTGACTCTTTCTGTCAAAATAATATATTGTTTAAATACCTAGCATCCGCTAAGCTCAAACTATGTTGATTTAATTTGTTAAATCCCAATATTCACTAAGATCGTATTATTATGTTTTGGCATAACCTACCGGACACTAAGCTTATAATATCTTACTTTCTTTTACTTAAAACCTAGAGACTTCTAAGATCTAAATATTATGTTGTGTCATAAGCTAGTGGATGCTAAGCTCAAAATATAATTGGGTAACTTGATAGATTATAGTGCCCACTAAGCTCAAAATATTATAGTGTGGAAGTACCTAGCACCCGCTTAGCTCAAACTATTTTAATTTAATTTGTTTAATCCAACCCACCATAAGGTCTTAATGATATATCTTGGGCTAACCTAGATGATGACAGACCTCCGTGAAGATTTACAACAAGTTTTTTAGATACAACGTGATATACTCGATGAAGCCTAGTGGTCACTTAAGCTATTCTTAAACGTTAATATATTATTTTTATAATGTAGTTGTGTTATGAATTTAATTGTTAGTTTTGTATTTAACACGAGAGAAATAACAAAGTGATCACTTGACCCAAAAAAGTGTGTTTCCTATAACAAAATCCACTTATCGTTGTGTCCACAAAGGTAAATGAAGACTTCATCCAAATAAGAATTATAGCCTAGTGGTCACTAGAGTAGGCAACATTTTTCATTTAGATTGTATTCAAAAAGGAGTTTATATAAATGGTAAAAAATAAATCTGGAATTTATATAATAGTATACGTATAGACTTGGACTCATTGTACCCTAGCGGCCATTAAGCTATCCTTAAAGGAAAATATATCATGTTCATAATGAAGTTGTGTACATTTAGAATCATGTTTTTCATGTGTTACACAACTATATGTCTAGAATTCTATATTTCTTATGAGATTTTGGCAAAATATTTTTACATTTAGGACAAGAAAAGAAACTTGACTAGTGACCAAGAAGTTATACTACAAGTTTTTAAATACAACATGATCTACTCATTGCACCCTAGTAGGACCACTAAGCTATTCCTAAAGGGAAATATATCATGTTCATAATGAAGCTATGTTATAAATCTAAATTCTTAATCTTTTCTAGAAATCATATTGAAAAGCTATAAAAGATAACAAATAAATATGGCATTTATATAATGGATACATAAATATACATGTAAAATTGTATCTTTAATATGTTATACAAGTAAACGTATAGTTTTATCTACTTCTTACAAGATTCTGCTAGAATTATTTTACATTTATGAAAAAATATGGAAACTCATAATTGCATCTAAGAATCTATAAAACAAGTTTTTACATATGACGCCATCTACTCATTGCATCCTAGCGGCCACTAATCTATTCTTAAAGGTAAACATATCATGTTCATAATGAAGTTGTTTTATAAATCTAAATTGTTAATCTTTGTGAATTTAATAACTAACAAAGAACAAAAGTGATCGCTAGGACCAAAAATGTTGTGTCACCTATATAAAAACAACTGATCCATGAGGGGCCAAGGAAAAAAAATGCTTTTTCCAAATTAGAATTATAGCCTAGCGGATGCTAGGGTAGACAACTTTTCCTATGGTAGAGTTTATTCATAGAAAATAAATCATATTGAAAAGATACAAATGATAACAAATAAATCCATAATTTATATAATGGATATATAAATATACATGTAGAATCATTGTATGTAATTCAAAATAGAATTGGGGTTTCGTAAATAGGTTTTGAAATAACCAATTATATCATGGAAGCCTCAAAGCTATGTTAATTTTTGGCATAGATTAGTGGGCTCAAAAGGAAGAATATATTAATTATAAAATGCATATTGATTAAAATTAGATTTAATAATATTATTACATATATAATGTGTTTAACTTCCAATGTACATACCATAAAAATGATGAAGACATTACATTTGGTTAATTCTACATGGAAACATGTATATAATTGGAAATAATTATCATACAATTGAATTCTTAATATAGTTTTATAGTTTTGAATTAATTTTTTAACCTCATATATTTTCCTAAAATATCTAAGTGGCAAACCATGTAAAAAATGTAATATGCATTAATTAGCGAGGTTTCTTTGCATCATCTTGATGAACAACATTAAACTATTTTTGGTTCTCCCGACCAAAATAAAATTAAAAATAAGGTGATTATTTAGAAATCATTATCCTAAAAATGATTAATCAAGGGAACAAGAACAAAAAATTCAAAACATAAATACTTGAGCATAAAATGATCAAAATTTCTTTCATTAATGGCAAAGTCCGAATTTTTCATGAAGAACAAGGATTTTGGAATTGCTTCTAAATGAAAAGCAAGCTCAAAGCAAGGCTTGATTATGGAGCATGATTCAATAAGACAAAGCGTAGGTAGTATGGAATCATGATCATATTATCTTTGAAAAAGGGAATTCAAAGTGTCATTTTAAAGATTAACTAATATATCTTGTCAGATTAGGTAAGTTTAAAAGGTACACCTTTACTATAAATACTTATTTAGTTGAATTCCATTATATTGGGATTATTTCAAAGCTTTTATGTTGTCTTATGTAGGTTTTATTTATAATTTTATCTTATTTCTATCAAGATAATTCACACACTTGTTTATTTTCCATACATACTTACAGGAAGCTTTCAACTGTGTACTAGGTGTGGAGTTAGCTTATATGGCATTAATATGATCTACTATTAAGTTATGTGATAGTATACTAGTCTAATCAGTTAACAACTAACAAATATCATCATATGGAGTTCTTCACCATTGATTTAGGATAATTAGCCTTAATTCCCTCCTCCTAATGTAATCATCTTTCTTATTGCACAATTCAAGTCATTTATTTTATGTATTGAGCAACTGGAATATCTGGATTTCAATATGGTATTTTAGCTCTTGTGTTTTGAAAATATAATGTGGAGTCATCCGTTTTGAAAATCAATATCATGAAGGAACAATATTGATCATTCATTTCATGGATGCCAAACTCCAGTTATAGATGATTAATTGGGAGTAAAGTGATTAGTTTTCGGGGAAAAAGGGTTTTATTTTTTCATATATTCCCACCACTTTCATGCAACATGCCGTTTTTATAAAACTTGTCCTCCTAGTGCACCATTAGATTTAAAGAGAAGACCAATTTTGTTAGGTTTCAATCAAAGAATACAATCATAGAAGCATCCTTTAATCATGTTTTGCAGATCTTTTGATGAAACAAACAAATTTGGGATTCTTAGGACCAAGGGGTGTATTCTTTTATGCCAAATTGAGTATATGTGTAGCTTTCCTGAGCATTTTTGTTTCCCATCGCATATTTCTGAAGATTAGTATTTTAGGACATTGATGCAAATTGTAGTATGAAGATCCACATTGAATTAAGAATACCTTCTAAATCTTCTGGAACATTCTTATGGATATTTTAGTTTCACCATTTGTGATCCAAACGTGCATAGGACATGATCAAATGTATTCTTAGATCCATTGTAAAGTGTCCCTTCCAAATTTTAATATCCGACTATAATTCGAGGGGCATTTCACTTTTAATGAGAATCATTCTCTAAAATAACCACTATCGACAGGATTTGTACCCTTTGCATTCTTTTATCCATTATCAAAGAGAAGAAGATTTGTAAAGGAAAAGATCTCTTATTTTTAGGTTTTCAGGTATAGGAAGCTTTCCCCATCACTTTGGTCATGAAGTCTACCGTGATGATGATTCATTTCATCTCCTTGGAAGATGGTTTCATTCATGTCGTATTAAAGAAACATCATCATTTTAAAACCACTTTTAGGATAGAAAATTTCTTCCCTCATTATCTTTTTTAACTCTCTTGATTAAGGTCCATTTTGGAGTTTTATTTTGTATTTTTTGACATCTACACATCAAGGTGAAATTTTGCACATATTTCAAATGTAAAAGGTGTTATTACTCATCAGAATGTCCTAATATTTAATGATACTCCAATATAAAGTGTCAAATGGGAGGGTGTTTTTGAATCACTTTCTCCATGTTGACATAATTTGATTCTTTGAGCTTAGTTTCCTCATTACTTTTAGATTGGTGTTGCATTTTTCCCTTCTATGAGGTGTATATGTTATCTTCTATTTAATATCCTTTATATTCCACGCCATTCCCTATCTACTATTTCTAAACTTCCACTATCAGGTTCTGGAGACTCAACCATGTTGAAAGGATATAGTTTGAAGGAAGAAATTTACCTCTGATTAATTGATGATTGCAGATAGTTGATCTTGGCAACTCCTTTGACATACATTGCTATCTATGTAGTGCAAAGATTTACCTTCATTGATTAGCACCTTTGGTGATGGTGTTGATCCAATTAAGATCAGATGCCTTAGAGGCATGAGATAAAATTTTGAAGGATCGTCTCATCAAGGTCATTTGTTTCCTCCTAAGCTTTCAAAAAGGTAAAAAAAGCATTTTATTTTCGATTTTTCCCCCTAAATCCTAGATCCATTTGAGGCGAAAATTGATTTTTTAGTTATAGGTTCATAAATTTTTCCTCCTTGAGATTCCTTAATTTTAGTCTAAGAATTCATGATTAGATTGCCAAGATCCATAGGATAATTCATCTAATTTATTTGCGAAAAGTGTTTCCAAATGTAAAAGTTTCCTTATTTTGGGGCAATGTTTAAAGAGAGCAAAAGAACCATCGAGATGCTTATAAGAATTTTTAGTTCACATAATGACCTCATTTTATGTTTCATGCTTTTTAAGATTTAGTCATTGATTTTATCACAAGATTAGTAGTCCAACTATTGGGAGTTCCAAGCATTTTTCTTATGATGATAAATTTTCTTGGAACAAAGTTTTGTAATTGTATAAGTTTTGTTGTTTTCTTTCTTAAGTCTCGATTTTCTCTTATTTTTTTTGAATTAAATCGTTCTAAGACCATTTCATTTTACATTATTTATCTGGTTGTTCTCATTGGCTTATTAGGCTGGAAGCCTCCTTTTAAAAAGGTATATGATCATTAATTAAGCTATTTGCCATCATTAAATGAAAACATTAAATTTTTTTCTCCCACCTAAAATTAAAAATAAGGTGATGTGCCATAAGCTATCATTATCCTAAAAAATCAATTGCAGGAATAGAACAAAAATTCAAAATGAAAATAGCCAAAGAGAGACATTTAAATGTTGGAAATGGAAAAGCATTAAACATAGATAAATACTAGAGCAGAAAATAGATTAAAATTATCTTTTCATTAACATTAGCAAAAAAAGTGAGTTTTCATGAAGAACAAGGTAGTTTGGGAGATCTTTAATTGTTTAGGTAAAGAAGGCTTGATTCTGCGACTTGAGCAATTCCTAAATGTACATCTTTCTTGTTGTGGATCACGATTGGACTGTCCATGTAAAACATTTTGGAACCATGGAACTATAGAGAAATTAATAGATCCCATGATAAAAAAGGTACACCTTTACTATAAATACATGGTTTAGTAATATCTAGGATTATTTCGTGCTTTATGTTGTCTATGAAACCTCCATCTGCTTATCTCATTCAAACAATCATCACGATTCTTTTCACAACCTCTATTGTTATCCTCCTTCATGTGCATCCTTTGTGTTCATCCTTTCTATGTGCTTTTTGTGCCTTTCTCTGTGAACAAGATTATAATCACATGCAAAAAAACTAGGATTTGAACATTCATCCCAAAAAATATGAATCTATGGTTTACCATATTTTTTTATTTTGAAGACATGCTTTTCTGATTGACCAAAAAAATAAAAACCCTACTCAATATTTCTCCAGGTATTTAATAATTTGTTTAGCACATTCCACAAAAGAAATTTCAAAATATAAAAAGAGTGGGATACAAAAATTTCAAATTTTCACTTTCCCCCTCTAAAAGCAAAAGGGTGGGCTATTGAAATTTCAAATATCCAAAATGCGGGGGAATTTGAATTTCCTATTTTTATTTTTCCATGGTTTAAAAATTAAAAACTAAACATTTTTCATTTTCTATAGCCTATAATAATATAAACATAATAAAAATATATTATACAACATATAATTGAACCAAGCATAGAAAAAAATATATAAGAAAATAGAAAGAAATAAATCCTAAACATAGTTTTGAAGTTTATTAGAATAATATACAGACATTTTACCATTCTTTATCAAAATCAATTTCTACATTGTTAGATATAGTGTGCGCTAATTTAAATTAATTATCCAATTAAAATGTGTCATGGGCAAGTTTGAACAAGCTATTTGGGATACATAATAAGGCTAGTGATCCAAGACTATATAGTTAGTGTTACTGTATGGCTATTTTCAAAATAAGAAATGTTTGAGCCTAGGCTCTGATATGTCATTTCTGTCAATAAGTTAAGGAGCATAGTGGGTGCTAATATTTTCTTTGTTAAGAAATGATGTGAAATATGTCTTGAAAACCATGTATCTTATGGCAACTACATACTAAGCCTAGATGATCCACAACTTTACAGATAGTGTTTAAAATGAGAAGAGGTAAAGGTAGGAGCCTAGCGGCCGCTAAGCTAAACCGTGATTTATTATTTTATGGCTACTTTCAAAATAAGAAACTTTTGAGCCTAGGGTCTGATATGTCATTTCTATCAATAAGTAAAGGATCTTAGCGGGTGCTAAGCATTTTCTTTGATAGGAAATGATGTGAAGTATGAGTTGAAAACCATGTATCTCATTGGAACTACATACCAAGGCTAGGGATCCAAAATTATAATGATAGTGTTTAAAATGAGAAGAGGTAAAGGTAGGAGCTAGTGGCCACTAAGCTATACCATGATTTGTTGTTATTTTATGGCTATTTTCAAAATAAGAAACTTTTGAGACTAGGTTATGATATGTCATTTATGTCAATAAGTAAAGGATCTTAGTGGTTGCTAAGCATTTTCTTTGATTGTAAACAATATAAAATATGAGTTGAAAACTATGTATCTTATGGGAACTACATATTAAGGCTAGCGATCCAAAACTGTAAAGATAGTGTTTATATTGATAAGAGGTAAAGGTAGGAGCCTAGTGACCACTAAAATATACCATTCAATTCAATACATTATGGAATTCCATTCAATACATACAAAATCTTAGCGGTCATAAAAGCATTTTCTCTCATATGAAAATACATGTGTGAATTATATGTTACAGACAATAAGTCTTGTGAGTACTACATAGTCCATGAAAACACATAGTAGCAACCCAAAGCTATATACATATGGTATTTATAATGACTTATAGTAATGGTGGGATCCTAGCGACCACTAAACTAGAGCATGATATTTTATTTTATCATTGTTTTCAAATTATTAAATTGTTGAACCTAGCATCCACTATGCCCTTACTTTTGATAAGGAAAAATGCTTAGCATTTCTCTAAGATTTTCTCCCATAAGATCCAATGTGAATTATGTGTTTCAAACAATATACCTTATGGGAACTACGTAAGGTTTGATCCCTCTATATGGTATGCAATGCAGCTATTGTCTCCACTAGGTACATTCCAACCAACATGATATAATTATAATCAATGAAAAAAACTAGCAATTCAAAGTTGTACATATAGTGTTTATAATGACCGTAATGGTAGGAGCCTCATGGTCACTCAGCTAGGTCATGATTTATTATTTTACCACAATTTCCAATAAAAGAAACTGTTGAAACTAGCATGCCCTTGTGTCTGTTACTTTTGATAAGTAATGAAACTAAGCGTTAGGTAAACAATTTTTTGATACAAAACTTTGTGAATTATATGTTACAAACAATATATTTTATGGACAATACATATGGCTTGATCCCTATCAAGGATTTTAGTGTATCACTTGTTTTTCCATGGATATGAGCCAAAAGTGTACAAATACAGTAAATGTTTGTAGCCTAAGAATACTGGCACTATAAATAAGTTAACATAAGTTTGAAAAATTTGGAATAAATTTCTTCAATTAGTATTGTAAATCTAACTTATAGTCAGAGTAAGAGAGAATAGACCCTTGTTTTAGTGGTACTAAAAAAAATTTTAATAATCAAATATTTTCTCAAATAGGTTTAACCCACCATGACCTTATAGAGAGCACTGTTTCCACAAAAATGGCTATTGTGAAGAGGGCCATACTTACGTTTAGGAAAAGTGTAATCCTTCCCATTTGTTTTTGATAGCTTGTCATGGAATTTCTCACCAAGCGCTATGCTTAAAATATCATACTTAGAGTAGTTTTGTTTTATTATTGGAAAATATTTTTGGAGGGACTATACCCTATTACATAGAGGCTCAAAATACATATAAACAAGTGGAAGCTTCAAAAATAGATCAACATCCTAGATAGTACAATATTGCCCAGTTGTAGTAAAAATAAACTTCACAAATTAGACAAGACAAAGATAAAATTAGGAAAAAGTAGCAATGAGTAAACAAGAACAAGACAGTTCCACAGAGGATTACTTCTTAAATGCTCTGTCAATTCTAGACTTCACAATTTGCAATAAAGTAAAGAGAGCCAAGGCAGTGATATGAGAAGGATCATTGACATCCAACTTCGAGAAAGAACATGGTCCCTTTCAAATATTTTCCCCTAATAGCATCAGAAATATCACTAAGCATGCAAATAATTTTAACATGTTGTTCTAAGAAGTCATAAATAGCCTTAAAAGCAGAGATGTTGCAATCGTGTCAGAGACACCCATAATTTGGTCTACATGATCTTATTACTAAGATCATACTAATTATCCTAGTCTCATGTTCATTTACTACACTATGCTAGTAAAATACCCTTTCTAACCCCTTCTAAACCTCCTAAACCTGCTAATTCCTTTCTAACCAACTTTTAAAACATAAGTTTTTTTCCCTTTAATTAACCTTGTTTAGGTTAATTAATCCTCTTATTGACTTTCTAATGAGAATTTGACTTTCTAAACAAATATCTCACTTTTCCAAATAGCCACTTAGCTTTCCAAATCCAGTTCACACCTCACAATGTGCTTTTCTAAAAATCAACTTTTTGAGTCCTTTTTAGTCCCAAATGCATCCAAAACATCCTTTTCTCAAATCTAAAAACTATAAATAGAAGGATGTCCCTCCCACCTTTTCTAAGAACTCTCTCTCTCTCTCTCTCTCATTTCTGATTTAGGTCATGCTTAAGTCTTTTAGAGTCATTTCATATTTCATTTGAGTTATTTACTTTTATTTGCTAATCCTTTCAAATCTTTGGGTAAATGGGAGAATCCATTAATGGTGAGCTTCGATTCTTAAGATTTTGAAACATTAAATGAACACATAAATGATTACTAGTGATTTAATAGGTTCACTTATAGATATATTTTCATGGAGTAGAGAACTAATATAGGTGCATGTTTAGAGGTTGATTTGTTTGTTTCAAGATTTATATATCCATGCAAATAGGTAGCTCTTGCTTATCTCTAATCTGATGGTCATTTGAGTTATTTGTTCCAAATATTTTTACATTTCTTTAGAGGTTATTACCCCATATTCATATCTTTAACAAAATTTTCAATGCACACAATTTCATCCTTTGAATTCCCCAATATGTTATCAAGAGAATTCAACTTCTTATAGATTTCATTGACTTGACCTTCACCAAGTTCAACATCTTCATCCAATTTCCTTTTACCCTTTTTCTTTTTAACTGATGCATGTCCCTTTAAAAAATTCCAAATCCTTTTCCATGTTGTCAATTCTTTGTTGAATATCCTCCTTTTTCTCCTAAGCATAGTCTTTCGTTGGGCCTGTGGTGCTAATGTGCGTAAGATTTAATATCACATTTCCATGTCCTTACTACATGAAGGACTCTGCTTAGAGGGAAAAGGATGGGTACTAAAGAAAGAGGGGTTCTTGGTCCATATTTTCTCTATCGAGTTTGAATTGTGGTGGGATTAATGGCGGGTTAGGATTGAGGGAGTTAGGAGTGGCGAAAATGAATGATGGGGGTTAAAGGGATGACAGGGTGATGGGTGAGACAGTGTCGGTGGAGGAGGAAAATGATGCCCTGGTGGAGAGGAATGGCATGGGCATGATTTTGAAATTCTAAGATGGAGCGTTCTATAGAATTGAGAATGTAGTGAGGGAAACAAACAAGCAGGTTCCTATGGAAATGATTCAAAAAAACAAATACTTAATGGGAACCGTAATATACCTTCCTTCTAGAGTGATAAACCAGACCATCATCTTGGCAAGCTCATCAAAGGGTGTTGGAATGGAGTTTACCTTAATACCCATAGTGACAAAATGGAGCTCTTCACCTGCTTCAAGAAATTTCTTGAAATCATACTTAAGAGTGGTTATAGACATTTAGACATAATGAATGAAGTATGTCCGATATACATATATTTAGCATTGTCTTATATAACAAAAATGATGAGCTATCACTAACTCCATTAATTTTATTTGTTTCTCAAATACTCTCCTCAAAATATGAAACATTATATCTTCTAACCACTATCCTTTAAACATGTTTATTAGTCTTGTTATAGGCATCTAATCCTCATATAATGACTATACACATAAATCACATCGTCTTGTAAAAAAAAATCCCAAGCTACCAAACTCTCTTTGAAATACCAAATATTATATCTTAATGTCCTCTACAGTTTATCATTAAAAAGGTGTAAATGGATTAAAAATTGTTTTAGGTTGTTCTTTTGTATGTTGATTAGAAGTCTATCTACCACTAAATTGTGTATTTTTTAACATTCATATAATGCCATCTATATAATGTTATAGCTTGTCTAGCTCATATGTAATACTTTCAAAAGGTGCAAATGGTTTCATATCTTTCAATGCATCATAATTCGATTTCAGAATTTTAGAAAAATTCTATTATTATTGATTTGATCCACAAAATATGAATTATTGTAACTAATTGAATGATACATAAGATGTCCTATCAAATCCTAGTAGTCATTAACCATTAAGTTAATTACTATGTTATGATACATAGTAAATAACTCTATAAGTTGGTGTCCACTAGGGTAGTATTTAAATTCCTTAATAGATAATGCGATAAAAACACTTTAAAGTTTGAAATGACCTAATTATTAATTTATTTTACTCTAAATATAGGTAAAATGTCTTCCATTATTCGCACTCCATTCAGAACAATTCCATTCATCGCAGGTAGTATTTGTTGGAAGAAAAGAGATGAGGAGTGGTTTGTGGAACTTAATTCCCCTGAAAAACTACCATGTCAACCTATGGTTATTTTTTGTTGTAGATGAAAATCACGAGGAAGTTGGTATTGTTCTATCATCATAAGTTATTGATTTGGGGACACTGCGTGTCCTAGGTGGAACGCTTTGACTTTGAAAATAATAAGTGTCTTATTCTGATATGGAGTTGGATGTTTCTTTGTTCAGAAATGGGAAATGCATGCCTCCATAAATAGTGGACCATATTCATGTTCAAAATATGGTTGAATTTGGGGATTCTAACAGATTTTGAAAAAACTGGTTGTTCAAATGTAGAAGACATTCAAAATGGTATATTTATAGTATTCAAAAAATTGTATAGAAACGAGAAAACATCTTTTATTTTTCATTTCTTGCATAGAAAAGGTTTTCACCTCCAAAACATGCCAAGTTGTTTACTATGCTGAGGCAAACATATTTGACTAAATTGGAGATAGACCCATCTAAATCAAAATTGCATGGGTTGAAAAGGAATACTAAATCAACTGGGTATTTTGAGGCTAGTGTAATAGTAGATACATTTGATTCTTACTTACTAGAGAATAAAAGGAGACAACAAAATGAGAGAAAAATTTCTACATTATTTGAGAAATAAGCATCCAGATAATATTGTATTGACATCCTACAGTGAATCCAATGTAATCAAAAATTTAAATTGCATGAATCACACTACCACCAGTTGTCTGTACTATTGGGTGAAGAGAGAAATGGAAAAAAGAAAATATGATTCCCATATTGGGGAAAAAATGGAAAAATGAAAAAAAGATCATGAGGTGGAAGAAGTTCTTCCCGTCATGCTCAAACAATATTAGACAACTATGTGATGTCACTAGAAGGAAATATACCAGCAAGGATGAAAGTCACATAATTTTTTTTGTAAATGTGCATATCCATTCCAACTTCCATCAACTTTATCAGCTATTCCTTTGACTAATCCTTTCAATGTTGAATGTGTGATCACTGATTTTTGTAATTTGGCCAACTGATATTTCTTCCGATGTCATAATGGAGCTTCTAACAGTTATCGGAACCAGTGTGTTGGATTGTATTATTATTGTTCTAATACCAACTAGTTATTCAAAAAATTTAAGTGACACAATAGAAAAGATACATGGAAAAGGTTAAAGACATTGGAGTATCAATTCTGGATGGATGCTACAGACTCTATGATAGCAACAGATATTCAAAATTTTGTGTCTTATGTACACAATATCTTGTGTGCACAACCACGACAATAACGATGATTATAGAGAAGAGGTCACTATGGATTGGATGGAGAAACTGCCACAAAAATTTGTAATTGTAAGAAAATTAGCCTACAAGGAAACATCCATCCTTTTCTTTGTGAAAGATCGTATGAGTTCTGGGATGATATGTTCACTCAATGTTGTTTCAAAATTCTCTAGTACTAGTGCTTTATGGTGGCAAAAGTGTCACACTCCATGCATTGGTGGATTCCAAACTATCTGTTTTTTATTGTTGAGACACATAGTCAAGAAATGTTTTTGAAACATTACTATTCTCATATGAAGAAAGGTTTCGTCTCCAAAACAACTTCAACAAGTGATTTTGTTTAATGGCTTTTAACCTAAATATGTTACTTATACAATTATTGTTTATGTAGACAACCACAAAGCTATAAAAGCTGATGTACAATCATTTCACCATGACACTACACAACCAATTCAACATGGTGATTTACTTTCAATCATTTTATAAATATGTTTAATGATCTCTATCTTCAATTGCCATGGTTTTCAATTTTTTTAACAAAGTTATGTTTTTTATAGTTCAGATGACAAATGTGGAGGACGTGGGCACATCGGCCATGAATATGCCATCAGATCTAGGTATGTTAATCGTGTGAATTTACAAACAAAACCACTAATAAGCCCCACAAATTTATAAGACAATAAATGATTATGCAAACAACCAATAAGGCCCACAAATTTATAGGAAACGATATGATATCCATGTGTATTTTAAAAAAATTATTTATAAGGCCCACAATTTATAGATATAACTAACAAACATTAGTTTATATGTTTGGCTTAGGGTCGAAGAAAATTTTTAAGAAAATCCATTTGTAAGCTACGATAACAATTTAAAATGAAATATATAGAGCTTAGCAGACTTCTATGCATCCATGTTCAATACAAAAATGGTTTGACTAAAAACCTTACATTCATCAATGTCTCATTGATTTACAATTGTATACTGTCTAAAATTTCACTGATTCAACTGCTACATATTCACTACTTACATTGAATTAACATTGTTTTGAATTCAACATCATCATATACATAACTACATACGTCTTGATCCAGCTTTTATACATATGTAAATCAGAACTTGGCTAGCCTCATTAAAGGTTGTCCAACTAAGTGTAGATCAGCCAATGATGGCATAGCCTAGCGATGGTCGATATCCTCATCCATTGCCGAGGATTATTCTCTTGAGGATGGGTTAGAGTTTGCGATCAAACCCAAAAAATATAATAATCAAATCATAATAATTTGTTCTCATAATACATTTACATATTGCAATACTTACATATATATAGGAATATAATTCCTATATTTTAGGATGTAGGTATAACTACACCTCCACGTTTATCTCTCCCAAACTCTATACACGTGAGTGGTTAAACTCATACAACAATATTTATTATAGTTGTTTAATATAACAACTTATAACAAATATTCACTAACATTCACTATAATAATAATTACCAATGTAATTATTATTCACACATATACAAAAATGTAAACACTAACATATTGATTTCCTAACATTCCCCCTTAGTGCAAACATGGGAAAACTTGTCTTATACTTGCATCCGCTCATGATTTGGTGATTTTCATAAGATGATCACAAACCTTGGGATGTTTTTACAAACGATTGACTAAAAATAAGAATGGTGGTTTTGTATTGGTTTACCACAAATCACAAAGTGATGGTTTTACGAATGGATTACCAAAACCAAGAATGGTGGTTTTACTATCGGTTTACCACAAACCACAAATGAAGGTTTTCAAGTGGTTTACCTCTGAACCACATCATGAAATTCAATTACTATTCTCATCTCTAATCACATTTCACTACGGGAATAACATAGGAAATTATGTTGAAATATGTTGTTTGTTCATTCACATAGAAAAAGTTGACATAATGGAAATGGAACATTGGATCATGTTCCCCCCTCAATGTGAAATTTCCAATTATTGAAAATTACAAATTACACCACACCGGGAAGCATTAAAATAAAACTACACACACACATGTCATCAAAGCTAATATGCAACCTCATCATCAGTTGGCATCGATGAGAGGTCATTGAATAACCTCCAACCTTTGTTTGCCTCCATCCTCCAATGTCATATTGTTAGGTTAGCTAGATTTGATCACAAGAGCTTAAGAAGAACCCCCAAAAATTGGACGTCATATTCTAGTGATAATACATCCTTTATAATTTTTAATGTTTAACATTTTATTACACAATAAGGTTCAAAAAGGTACAAAAAAGAGGTATTTTTGAACTTGGAATATTTCAATGAAATTGAAACCAATGTGATGGGGATGAATAAATAAGAACTTTTGTAAAAATTGGCACTCTATTTTGAGTTATTGTGCAAAAAGTTATTAAGGTTTCAATTTCCCATAAAAAGACCCAATTTAATTAAAATTGACTCAATATTAAAAATTTCCTCAAGATGAAGAGAAAATTTATCGTGTGACCACTCCTTGAATCGAGAGAGGAAATTTAGATTCCAAAAAAATGTTTATAACCTCAAGAATTGTGCGCAAAAAAGTATTAATTTGGCCAAAAATATATTATTTTCCCTCAATTTGCAATTATTTTTAACAAAAACTATAGAAAAAATAAATATTTTCAAACTATAGTTTTGCAAAACTATAAAATAATTAGCCAATCAAATGGTTGTGGGAATGCAAGAAACTCACGGCTGATTTTTGAAGTGACCAACAATGATTTGTTCATAACTTGAGAACCAGAGCTCTGATTTGAAAACCGTTTAATGTGTCAGAAAGATTATTTCTAGAGCTTTGCAATGGTACTAATTTTTTTTATTTGATTTCATGATATGAAATTTATTCTTGACTGAGTTTGATGCCTAAACCAAATAAAAAATCAGGGTTTCTTTTTTTTTGAATCCCATAAGAAGTTATGGATGGCCAAATCCTTCTTTTGACTACTGGAGATATGAATGCACAACACTAAATATATGGCCAAGATAGAGGATACAAAGTGTAGGAAACAAAACTATTCCAAAATCATTGAATAGAAAATGCATACACAGGAGCAAGTACAACATTGCTCCCTTAGTTACACTCAAAAAACCATCACTGAGAGAGGATTAGAATGTTGCTCTGATACCAAATCTTGAGGACGGGTCAGAGTTGCAAAGATCAAACCCAAAAAATTCTAATAATCAAATCATAATAATTTGTTCTCATAATACATTTACATATTGCAATACTTACATATATATAGGAATATAATTCCTATATTTTAGGATGTAGGTATAACTACACCTCCATGAATATCTCTCCCAAACTCTATACACGTGAGTGGTTAAACTCATACAACAATATTTGTTATAGTTGTTTAATATAACAACTTATAACAAATATTCACTAACATTCACTATAATAATAATTATCAATGTAATTATTATTCACACATATACAAATGTACAACACTAACATATTCTCCACCTAGAGTCCGCTAAATTTGAATATAAGTGTAGCCTAACGACCGCTAAATTTGAATTATAAGACCAAAAAAATTGATATTTTACTTACCATATCACCACAAAAACCACTATGTTTATCCATTTAAGTTTTCCACAACATGAAATCAATTATGAATTGATTAATGTTTATTTCAAATACATTATGCTCACATTTTCAATAGGAAGAAATAGATTATGAATTGATGATTGTTTATTTGAAATAGATCTTACATCAACGGATCCAACAACGTGTAAAGGTGGTGTAATCCAAGTTGTAATCTCAATCGGTAACTATTATTCGTAAGCTAAAATGTTGTTTATTTCAATTGGTTGTAATTGATATGCGGCCAACAAAAATAAAATTTGTTTACTTCCCTATAGGTAGCGATAAGATTTATTTACTTATTTTGGATATGGAGGACTTGCTATATGGGATAAAAAAACATACAATAGGAAGATGTCATTCAAGTTCAACTTGAAAACTATCAACCTGCGAGGTGGCCTATTAGAATTTATAAAATTATTATCACCATACTGTGAACTGGGATTCTTGTTCGACAACATCATTTCGATGATGTTAAAAAGATATCAACGGGATTCAATAAAAAATATCAATTGTATTGTATCTAAGACTCACTTGGGAAAGGAACATTGTAATATAGTCAAGGGAATAACAATAAGAGACCTAGAAAAGGGTTGGAGTACAAGCAATTTTTCATACAGTTCTAAAAACATTTTTGTATTACATTAGGTGCAAAGGGAAACCCTCTTGAAAATTTTATGGTGGGGATGAAAAGAAAATGCAAATATTGTACAAAAGATAAATGGTTGATGGCCGATTTGTAAAAAATATCACAAATAGTGTCTCGGGATTGAATGTGGTAGAGGGCATCAAATATTTGGAGCAAGAAAATGTGAAATAGCTATTTATCTTTTCAAAATGTTGTTATGATGGTACTGCTTAACATTGTCAATAATATATACATTCATATGTTATTATGAATGTACTATGTAACTCTATTATATTATGTTGAGATTTTCAGAATATAAGTTGGGAGGAATTATATTTTCACTAATTATAAGTTGACAATATGATTGAATAACTTCTGTGGTGAATTATCAGAAAAACTTTCCCTTGAAAATTTGTAAAATAGTTTTTTTAATTGTTCATAAAATAAATATAAAATTATACTATATACTTAATTGTTTTTAATATTTTATAATATAATTAATATATAAATAAATCTCTAGAAAAATTGATGGTCACATATATAATATGCAAGTCATATGTGATGGTTATTTCAAATATTTGCAACTATTTTAAGGATAAAAACAATAAAGAAACGTCTAAACAGGGTGTCAAATTTAACACCACATTAAGGCCTTTATTCTGACCATTGACTAATAACAAAAGATGTTTACTATCCTTGTATAAAATAAACATGTTCTGTATATAACAAAGCATAAATAATACTTAGCGGCCACTAGCCCATTTAAAACATAAAAATTTTCTTTATATAACAAAGCATAAATAATGGCTGGCGGCCACTAGACCTTTTAAAATAGAAATATGTTTTGTACATAACAAATCATAAATAATGGCTAATTAACACTAGCCAGTATAATGGATTCCAATATTTTGATTTTTGGATTCCAATATATGGGACTTTAGAGTGCAGTAAATTCCAATATATGTGATTTTGGATTCCAATATATGTGGTTTTGGATTCCAATATATGTGATTCTGGATTCCAATATATGTGATATTGGAATCCAATATGTGTGATTTTGGAGTCTAGATAATTCCAATATTTAACATTTTGGATTCCAAAATGTTAAATATTAGATTATGATATTGGCTATATTTTTTAGCTATTGGGACTAGAATAATTCCCAATTTAGTGAAATAAGTGTTGGGTAATAAGCCCATATTTTCCCAAAGGAATTCATCAAAGAAATATGCTACATTAAACATAAACTCAGGCGAGTTTAAGTAGAAAATAGCAATAAAAAAATAAAAGGTAAAGGGCCCATAGGTGGTTGTTTCAATTGTGGGGGTCCGCACTATGCAAACTAGTGCCCATAAAAGAAACAAGGAGCTAGTTTTCAGCAAAAAATATTGTTGATCGAAAGATTCATGCAACTATAGGCAATCATGAGGTTGAAAATCAAGCCACACCGGTGGAAGTATTGGGTAAGTTGTATGGTCATTCTGTAAAAGTTTTAATTGATACGAGCAAAATAATGCTTCATTTATAAAGATTTAGCATAAAAATTGTGTATAAAAAGATAGTTTTATGGAAAACTCCATGATAATGCAGTATGGAAACAATGCTAGACATAAGGTAGAACAATGCTTGCCTTTGGCAACATTAGAATTTCCTATTACATAGTAATTGGTCTCATTACATAGTAATTGGAGTTAATTGGCTATTTGAATATCAATATGTTGTGAATTACCTAGAAAATATGTAAAATGCCTAGATGATGAGTTGAAACCAGCCATCATTCAAGGAATAAAAAGGGGTTTTTCCATAAGGTAGATTTTAGCCATGCAGCTAAAAAAGGCAAAAAGAAAAGGTTGTACCCTCTTTGTCTATAAAAATAGAAGATTTAGAGGAAATTACTAAGTCTCTTTTGGTTTATTCGCCACTTTTCAAAGTTTGCTTTAAAGTGTATTTCCAGAGGAGTTACCTGGATTACCACCAAAAAGGAATTTGACTTCACAATCAACATCAAACTAGGTATTGAGCCTATGTCAAAAGCACCTTATTGCATGACAACAATAAAGATAATTGAGTTAAAAGATCAAATGCATGAGCTCATCTCTAAGGGCTTAATAAGACCCAGTGTGTCACCATGGGGTGCACCGGTGATTTTCATGAAGAAGAAGGATGGAACCCTTCGATTTTGTATAGACTATAGGATGTTGAACAAGGAAATAATTAAGAATAGATATCCTTTTTCACGGATTGATGATCTCTTCGATCAGATGAGAGGTGTTGCGGTATTTTCTAAGATAGATCTAAGGTCGGGATATCATCAATTGAGAATTAAAGAGGAAGACATTCACAAACGGTGTTTAGAACACGTTATGGACATTATGAGTTCACGGTTCTTATGATCGACTTCGGTAATGCTCCTGAAATTTATGAACCTAATGAACAATATATTTTACCAGTATCTTGATAATTTTGTACTTGTGTTCCTAGATGATATACTCATCTACTCCAAGAATGAACAAGAGCACAACACACATTTGGAAATCATGTTGGAAATTTTGAGAAGGAACAAGCTTTATGGAAATTTGGCTAAGTGTGATTTTTATCAAAAGGAGATACAATATCTTGGTCATGTAATTAATGAGAATGGAATCTTTGTGGATCCTATAAAGATAAGAGCCATTGTAGAGTGGCTTACACTTTGAAGGATGTGCACACATTAAGAATCTGATTGGTTTGGCAGGGTATTACCACAAATTCATGAAGGACTTTTCAAGATTGTGAGTCTAATAACGTCACTTGAAGGGAAAAAAAAATTTCTTGTGGAATGATAAATGTGAGCAAGCATTTAATCTATTGAAGGAGCATTTGACAACTGCTCTAGTGCTAACCATTCTTGATCAAACAGAAAATTTACAATTATTACTGATGCATCCGGGAAGGATTAGGAGGGTTTCTGCTCTAGGATGAACATGTTGTGGCATATGAGGGAAGAAAACTGAAAGTTCATGAGTATAATTATTCCCCTCATGATTTGGAATTGGCTGCAATAGTTCATTCTTTACAAGTTTGGAGGCACTATTTGATGGGAAAACCATTTGAATTAAAAACCGATCACTTGGGGCTGAATTATATCTTCATGCAACCTAATTTAAACGCATGACAATGAATGTGGTTGGAGTTTTTGTCACAATATGACTTTGATATCAGTTATATCAAAGGAAAAGAAAACAAGTTAGTGGATGCCTTAAATCTAGAAGAAGTTGATTCAAAGGATAAGAACTATGTTGTTTTTAATTTTAATGAAGATAAAATTTTGTGTTTTGAAAACAAAATTTATATTCCGTAAGGGAACAAACTCAGAATGAAAGTGTTACGAGAGTTCCATGATGCACCATATTTTGGTCATCCAGAACAATGAAAAATGACAACATACATAAAACAACAATACTTCTGGAAAGCTATGAGAAAGATCATCACAACTTATGTTTCTAGTTGTTTAGAATGTCAAAGGGTAAAAGCGGATCACACGCACCTTGCTAACCCACATAACATTCCCATATTCATTATCCTAATATTAATTATGCATAGTTTAATTATTTAATTAATTTTATTAATTAAATAATAATGGTTATTTTGTTATATGGTTCATAAACCATATTTGTCTTTTATAAATGTTGTTATATTGTTTTGAACAATATATTTGTTTTATCTAATTGTTGCTTCTCTGATGTTATCGAAGCTCCGTATATTTAGGAATTTAGTTCACCAGCAAAACTTAATATTTTGTTTGTATTTGGCAGTGCAATATCTATAAATATTGCAGCCCATTCTCTCGTAATGGTTGATTGATTGAGATTAATAAAATTGATCGCTTCCGTCCCTGCTTTCTCAATCATCATTTGGTACCGTGAGCGAAATCAAGCTCCCAGCAAGGTGTGGAGAGAGGCAACAGAAGAGAGGAGATTGGAGAAGAAATTGCAACGTAGCAGGAGAGCCAAGTGAAGCCTCGTGCAAACTCCCCGTAACCCCCCCTACCTCCCCACATCCTCCTCGCTCCTTCCAGTGCTTGAAGGCAATTTTTTTTTGCACTGTGCACTCAAAGACTGTGAAAATTTGTCATAGTGCATATATATTTTAAAAAAAAAAGAAATTTCCCATCCAAGGGTTTTGAGTTTCTAAATTGATAGAGAGAAAAGTAAGGCAAGATTGAGTCTAGAGGAGTGGAGGTATTTGATTTGGGATTCTTCAGCATAGGGGAGATTCGCAAGGCGCCAAGGTCGAATCTCGTGAAGTGAAATCCCAAATATATCATGTGTTGATGAACATGCACAAAGCTTTGCCTCCATGCCAAAGCCATGCATCGACTCCAAGCGGCATCATATGCAAAAAAAAACAAATAAAGATCAAGATCAAAGAATATCAAAAAAAAAAAAGTGACATTTCACTCGCTATAAAAATGGTGGAGAATATTTGAAGTCTCATGTGAATTTATCAGAGGGACTTGCACGCATACTCCTCCCTCCAACACACGATATGACCGCATAGGCCGTTAAACAATCGGTAACCTGCGCACTTCCGCAAAGCCACAAGCATGTAAATAACTTCCTCAAGCGGTGAACCCGGGCACATCAAAACCCTCTACGAAAAGGCCGAACCGTACATCTGGCAAACCAGACTGGAAAAAACAAAAAAACAAAAAAAAAATGCGCTCAAGCTTTGTCAAGGAAACAAAAATCAAGAGCTGCAAAAAAATCTATTGAAAGCTCTGCAAACAAGTTACGGGATAAGTACAACATTTCAGACAAAGGACGGCCAAAGTGGAGGTTGCAAGTGGACTTAGTTAAAAATTTGGAGATCAAAAAAAAACAAAAAGAAAACAAAGCAAAAAAACAAAAAGGAAAATCAAAAATGAAAGCTTCAGATCCGTTTTTGAGCAAGGAAACCCTAAATTCCCACCAAGCTCCACGCAAGCGCCACGTGGACTCTCTCCTCTGCCAGGTCACATTTTCAAAAAAGGTAAGTCGATTTTACCTGTCTATAAATACAAGTTTGTTCATTTTCATATGAAGCGCCCCTAAGAGGCCAAGTTGGTTATTGGATGCGCCTTGGGAGTGAGAGGTGTGGGGGTCAAATCCTGCCCCAACACTCAAAAACTCACTTTTTGAAATTTGGCAGAATTTTTGGTGAAACTACTAAATTTAGCATATTTTTGAATTTAGTTATAACTAACTAAATTTAGCGAAGAAACCCCTAAGCTAGGGTAAAAAAAATTTCTCCCATTTGTCTGCTTTTTTCATTTCAACATTTTTTTGCAAAGGAGACCCATCTAAAAATTGCATCTTCAGCTTCTTTTTTGCAATTTTTAGCATTTTGGGTCGATTGGGCTCAGAGGCCACCAGACCCATGAAACAGAAATTTTTTGCCTACCCATTCAAATTGTCCAGTTTTTTTGAATGTAAATTGTATACTACTACATATTGTACTAATTTGCAGGTTGCCATAGTCAACTGCAAACTTTGTAACTGCTCAAAAACTGGCAGAATTGTAATAAAAAACAATAAAAAAATTGGTTCTGTAACACTCACGAGATCCTAGATCTCATTCGCAGCATTCGGTATATACGGTGCCTCTGGGAAGCACTTACGGGTAAAGCCATCACGACTACTACTGCACTTAATGCCTAATATAGCTGCAACAACATCGTCTGGGCATCGTCCCTATAAATCGACGGGGAGTAATAAGGTCACAGTGCACACACTATGAACCATCCCATCCGTCTGTGAATGATCGCAAGACATAAATCCGATCGAGAAACTATCCGAGTATATAGCGAAGTTACGCGCATGCGTATGAGGATATTTCTTTGAGCCGGTGTCAATAATCGCATAGACCCCATCAGTACTGTCTTGGTACCACGTATTGAATTCTTTCACGTACGTTAACGCCTCTTTCACGTACCGCCGGGTATATAGAAAGGGCGAGCTTCTTCCACGTACCGACGGGTATATCGGAAGGGCGCGTATATAGAAAGGTTCGGTATATCGAACGATGGTATATAGATTGGGAGACCTAATACCTGGAGTGATAAGAGCCAAACCCTGTCAGTGATCTCTGCAAAATGGGCACCAATGCCCCCAAATTTTTCTTCCGATTCACAATTGCTCAGAGGAAGCAACTATGCTGCATGGAAGACAAAAATAAAGACACAACTTGAGTTTGAAGAAATATGGCTCATGTCAGATCGGTACTCTAACCATCACCAACCGATGCAACACAACAACGACAATTTGATAGAGCAGATCAGAAAGCAAAACTCATCATCTTGTTTGGAGTGTCCGACGATGTGCAAGCCCACATTCGAGATGCCACAACAGCAAAAGAAGTGTGGGATAAGTTGAGCACAATATATGAGGCCAAGAACAAGAATGTCATACTAAATTTGCAGAGTCAGTTACATACATTGAAGTTCAAGCAAAATGAGAAAATTGAAGCTTTCCTAAGAAGAGTTGCAGAGTTGAGGGCTTCACTTCTAGCCCTAGGAGAAGAGGTCAAAGATGAATCTCTCATTCCCATTGTTTCGAGAGCTCTCCTTCTTCTTACCGCATTTTTGTCACAACTCTAAACTTGTCGATACATGACAATTAGTTTTGACAAGCTAGTAAACCTACCGCAACAAGAGGAAGCAATGCACAATAAGGATGATGAAGAGGAGCAGCACTCGTCTTCACATCAAAAAATGGAAAGGAAAAGGTAAAGGAAAACCTAAATCCTATCAAGTCCCAACATCGTAATCAAAGATCATGGGGACAATCAATGTAAGAAGCGATGTCCAATTTGCAAAAGAGGACATGACTTACAAAGATTGTTGGTATAACACTTATAAGAAAGGTTCATCAAGCAACTCTGGACCACAACAACAACAATCTTACAAGGGACATTCTAACAACTATCACGGGTAGAAAAAGGGGAACTGGAAAAGAAGACCCCACCAGCAAGGTAATATTGTTGAGCAACAAGAACAGTCAGACAATGAAGACTTCTTGTTCACTGCTCGATCAAGTGAACCATCCACGTCATCTAGTGATGTCTGGTATGTTGATTCGGGAGCCACTCGACACATGACCGCCACAGAGACTGGTTTATTTCAATGAGGGACACGCCATCGAAAAATCATGTTTCGTTGGGAGATGATTCTTCATATACAGTTCAGGGGATTGGAAACATTTCTCTACCCCTTGGTTCACGCAAATGCAGACTATCAGATGTTCTATATGTCCCTGGGTTGACAAAGAATCTTCTTTCGGTCAGTCAACTCCTAGATCACAACCTGAAAATTGACTTTGATAGTCAATCCGGCAAGAAAATGTGTTTGATTCGAGATAAATCCAGAGGCTCGAAAATAATTGCAAAAGCCTCAAATGTGGGACGTATGTTTCAACTTGATTTCATTCACAAAATGATCAAGCACTTGTGGCTAAAAACTCCACCTCATCCCAGTTGTGGCATCGGAGATTTGGTCATGTAAGTTTCAAATATCTCGAAACACTTCGCCGGTGTAATATGGTACATGGGCTACCATCTCTTCAGAAGGATACATACAAAGTGTCCTCACTGCTTAGCAGGAAAACAACACAGAGTTTCATTCCAAAAGAGTACTTTTCGAGCTCATGGTAAACTTGACCTGGTTCATACCGATCTTTGTGGTCCGATGCAGCCAAGTCATTCTGGGTTCCAGTACTTCATGCTTTGTGTTGATGACTATTCACGAAAAATGTGGATTTTTTGTCTTCACAAGAAAAGTGAAGCCTTTGAAACATTCAAAAAGTTCAAAGTAGCTTGAGAAAGAAACTGTCGGTCACACATCGAAACTCTCCACTCGATCGAGGGGGAATTCACCAATGATGAGTTCAGAGACTACCTACAAACTCACGGATTCGTCGACAAATGCCTCCTCCACACACACCGCAGCAAAATGGTGTTGTTGAGAGAAGAAATCGTACTATCATGGAAATGGTGCGATGCATGATCGATGATTCCGACTTGCAAAGACATTTTGGGCAGAAGCAGCAAAAACAATAGTGTATTTGTTGAACAGAGCACCCACAACTGCTCTTGATGGAATTACACCACAAGAAGCATGGTCAAAAAGGAAACCATCCATTGCACACCTCAGAGTATTCGGTGCAAAGCAAGCATGCACATACCCAAATAGAATAGAAAGAAATTGGACATGAAGTCACAAAATCTCATCTTCATTGGATACAGTGAAGAGACTCTTGGGTATAGATTGATGGATCCTAAGACCAGAAAAGTCTACACAAGCAGAGATGTTGAGTTTTTCGAGAAGAAGGAAGCAGAGACTCCTCCTCCGGACTCGCAAGATGTAGATTTTTCACCTATTGTAAAAATTGAAGCTAATGTTCCCTCAGAAGATGAAAGTGATGATGGGGATGATGGTGTTGATCAAATAGAACCACAACCCATGGGAACAGTTCAACGTATGCCTAAATGGTGTACAAGTACATTACGAGATGCAAGATTGGATGCTCCACCGATACATCCACCCTCGACCACGGACTCACAAGAAAGCAAGAGAAGAAGTTAACTTTGCTTTGATGAGTAGAGTTATTGAATCGATGAGCCCTCTACACCCAGAAGCCCTACACCAAAAGCTTGAAAGATGCCATGGATTCTAAATATCAATCAGCTGATGAAGAATAACACTTGGCAGCTTGTTGATCTTCCACCGTGGAAGAAACCCATTGATGCAGATGGATATTCAAAACTAAGTACAAAGCAGATGGGACAAAGGACAAGTGCAAAGCAAGACTTGTAAAGAAAGGGGTACGCACAAAAAGAAGGCATCGACTATGAGGAGACATTTTCTCCCACAACTAAGATCAAAACGATCAGATGATCTTTGCTCTAGCTTGCTTCGATTGATGGAAAGTTCACCAAATGGACGTAAAAAGTGCCTTCCCGAATGGAGATTTACAAGAAGAAGTCTACATGACTCAACCCGAGGGATATGTTGTACCCGGTCAAGAAGAAAAGGTATGCAGACTCAGAAATCTCTATATGGCCTCAAACAGCACCCCGGCATGGTACATCAAGATTGATGAGCATCTCGTACAACATGGATTCGTGAAAATCCATACGATCCCAATCTCTACCTCAAAAGCAAGGGGGAGATGGTGATTGTTGTAGTTTATGTCGATGATCTAGTCATCACCGATAGCTTCAAGAAGATGATTGATGAAATGAAGAAAGATCTTAAGCGATCATTCGACATGACAGATCTCGGCTTATGCACTACCGTCTCGACTAGAAGTATGGCAGAAGAGAATCACATCTTTGTTTCTCGATGAAATATACCAAGACAACGCTCGAGAAGTTTAGGATGATGGATTGCACACCAATTGCTACACCTATGGAGAACAGATTACAATTATCTCGCTCGTATCCATCTCCCGAGGTAAGTGCCACTCTCTATCGGCAAATTGATTGGGAGTCTCATTTACCCGACCTACACTAGACCGTATATCACTTTGCAGTGAGCTATCTATCCAGTTCATGCAGAACCCAAAGTTTGTCATTGAAAGCAACAAAGCACATTTTGAGATATCTCAAAGGATCAAGTGATCTTGGTCTAGAATACAAGAAGAATGAAAACTTCTTCTTGACTCGATATTCGGATTCGATCATCATGCAGTAACATTGATGATAGAAAATCCACTTCTGGGATTTGTATTCTTTATGGGATCTGGACCAATATCATGGGGAAGTAAGAAACAACACTTTGTTTCTCGCTCTTCCATAGAATCCGAGTATCGCTCTCGCAGAGAAGTCAGTCTCGTGAAGCGATTTGGCTACGCGCATACCGAAGGACTTGGAATACCACAGGACAAACCTACTACCATGTATGTAGACAATGAAGGTGTTCTCAAACTTGTTCGCAATCCAGTTTTTCATGAGAGAACAAAACACATTGAGGTTCAGGTTCATTTCATACGCGAACATGTGTCAAGCACAACATCCACTTCAATTTTGTCCAACTCGCCGAACAACGAGCGAGATATTTTCACAAAGTCACTTGCACGTGACAAGTTCGAGTTGTTCAGAGAGTTTCTCTCCTCATCTCTTCAGACAATGCACAATTAAGGGGGGGAATGTTAGGATAAAATATTATTATCCTAATATTAATTATGCATAGTTTAATTATTTAATTAATTTTATTAATTAAATAATAATGGTTATTTTGTTATATGGTTCATAAACCATATTTGTCTTTTATAAATATTGTTATATTGTTTTGAACAATATATTTGTTTGTATCTAATTGTTGCTTCCTGGATGTTATTGGAAGCCTGTATATTTAGGAACTTGGTTCACCTGTACAACTTAATATTTTGTTTGTATTTGCATGCGATATCTATAAATATTGTTCCCATTCTCTCGTAATGGTTAATTGATTGAGCTTAATAAAATTGATTAGGTTTCCGTCCTGTTTGTCAATCATCACTTCCTGGACTAAAAATAGACATGATTAGTTGAGTTTGCATACAATAACTCATATCACTCTTCACTGAAAATGGCACCTTTTGAAGCATTATATGGAAGAAAATGCCGAACACCTGTAATTTGGGACAACGTAGAGGATAGAGAAGTGGTTGGGCTAGAAATTCTAACTGAAATGGAAAAACAAGTTAAGAAAATTTGGGAGCACTTGAAAGAGGCTGCAAATCGAAAAAAAGAGTTATGCAGATCTCAGAAGGAAATAAAGAATATTTGAAAAATGGAACAAGGTTTTTCTATGAGTAAAGCCCAAAAGAGTTCAATAACATTTGGGAAGGCTACCAAGATTTCCCCACACTATGTTGGACCATTCAAAGTTCTAGAAGTTCTTAGTTTGGTTGCATACCGACTAGCATTGCCTCCTTCACTGTCAAAGATGCATGATGTTTTCCATGTTTCATTATTAAAGAAGTATGTTTCAGATTTATCGCATGTACTTAATTGGGACTCACTATAGGTTTTGGAACCCAGAATCATCGCCATGGATCCTGTTAGAGTGTTGGAAACACATAAGTTGCTGTTGAGAAATAGAGAAATTTCTCAATGCAAGGTCTAATGGGACCAGTATTTTGAGGACAATGCAACTTGGGAGAATCTGGATGAATTTAAAATTATTTTTCCACATTTATTCATTTAGAAACTTGTGATGAAATTATATTATTTACAAAATATTGGTTATTACTTTTTGACAATTGGGAAATTATGGTTTATCGTGGGGGTGTAATGGTAAAAATTTGATACTTTACAGATTAATAAGGTTATTTTAGCCATGTTATTTTTAAAAAGTTTTGATTCTGGTAATTTGGATACTAAATGAAGGATTTATTTGGTAAAAATTTTAGTAGCACTATTATTTTTGTTTATGTGAAAATAGTAATTAATTCATTAGGGATGATGAATCATTTTAGTAGGGAGGAATGTAACATCCCGCTAATTAATCCTTTTTATTCAACATTTAATTATTCAAATAATTATGAATAATGGGAAAATGAATGTTTATTCAAATAATTAAGTATTATTTTTTGATGACGGTAATTAGTCATCTAAGTACTTAATTAAATATTAAGTACTTAGATAACTAAATACCACCTTTATTATTATTAAATGCAATTTGATTTTAATGAGGTACTATGTAAGTCTTGTTTAGATTTTTGTGTTGGGTGTCAAGTCGATTAGGATGGCACCATCCTTAATCGATATGGTCACCGCACAACATTGATGTTGTGTTGGCACCCATATGGACTAAGGGTGATGTCGCTCCTAAGTCAACTTGCACGTCACGTCGTAACAAGGCTGGGAGTAGTGTATATTACGTTGTGGTATTTTTTTATCGTGACATGAATCGTTTTGGAGTTGAAATTTTATGGTAAAAACAATAAGGCTTAAATAACTTGGTAAATGGATATGGTAACATTAAAGTTATGATATTATTTTTAAATAATAAATGTATGGGGGCCATATGGCCACACCCATCAAATGGTTTAGCTTATGTGTTAATTGAATTGAATTAAATTCAAAATGGTAAAGAATACCATAGGGTGCGTGGATAAACATTAGTTTGGATTGATTGTTATTTGACTCAAATTAAAAATTGGTGTTGAACACCATATTGGCATGGATAAAGGTTTAATGATTAATGTCTCCACTTTTGTGGGCAACTCACGTAGAAGGACATATTGAAATTATTGAATGAATATTCAATTTTGAATAAAGGGAATCCCATTCCATGATGGCTTGGAATTCATTCACCGTCCACTTGGCGAGACGTTCGAAGAAGAAGTAATACATACATAGTCTTTAGGAAGCATGGAGGAAAGGGGGAAAAGCTAGAGTTTGGTTTTGCATTTCATTCGACTTGCAGTTGGAGCTCCAGTCATGGAGACATTCTGCCAAAATTTCGTTGCATGTGTTGGAATCATTTTTATGAATAACCCTCTATTTATTATGATGGAAATTTTGCACTTGAGGAACTTTTTTGGTTTTTTTGGAGAGATGGAACTTTTGCACTAAGGAAAATAGATAAGGGTTTTAGAGATCAGATGGAAGCTAAATCGAGGCACCTAAATTGTTTTAGGAAAGGGGATTACTCTTCTTGCTTCTCTAGTTTTTGATTGATAAATAGATTGTTATCTTTTTGTGTGGTTTTTCATTATGAAGGGTATTTGGAAAATATTTTGTGAACCAATTGTGAATCTTTATGGGTTTTAATTTTGGGTTCTTCAATGAAAACGTATAGCTGATTTTCTTTGAGTAATATGTTGTGAGTGTTTTTCTTAGATATGGGATTGAATAAAGTGTTTTTTAAAATTATCTATGAGATCTTGTTGGTGTTGAACTTGTGTTCTTCCACTAAAATTGATTGGCTATTCTTTTTCTCCCTTTCATGTTGTGTTGTTCTAGTTGAATAAAAAAGGGTATTCTTGTTGCCTTACAACTTCCTTTGAATAAATCGAATGATTCACTGATTTTTATGAGTATTTGTGAAAACGTATGGTTGTAGGGTTTGTGTAATTTAATTGGTGAAGTTTTGTGGGTTTTCAAACTTGTATACTTGCTAGGAATTTGTATGGTTGTTGGGTTTGGAATATATCCTGAAAACTTCTTGTGGGTTTTCATATTTGAGTTCATTTCAGTAAAAACATATGGCTCTACCTAGTGTTTAAACTGTATAGAATGCTTTGACGTAATGGGGGTTTGAATAAAAAGTTGAATAAATACATTTGGAGGAATTTCAAAATTTTATTCTTTTAGTAAAAACCAATGGAATATTTTTTTCTTATCTGTGACCTTAAGTGGATGATCGATTGATGATGTGGGTTTGGTTAGATAGTAGAGTAAATTTGTGAGGGGAATTGTTGTAATCTGACATCCTTAGGTAAATGAAATTTAACCCTTAGGGGTATCTATGGATGTTGTTATGTGCTTCCTTATCTTTAACAAGGTTCCTAAGAGAAATTTTCATTAAGGATTCCTAGCTGATTATGACTTTATTTGACTGTTTAATCTAATGGATATTATCCCTTGACATTCAAATTTTATGGTAGGCGTTTAGTTCTTGAATAAAATAAATTTAGTGGAATTGATTGTTTCATTTTGTGATATGAAATAGTAAAGTATACTATTTACTTGCATGAAAATAAGAAGTGAATATGTAGTTCTTGTCTGTGTTATAGTTGTAATAACCTCATGTAGGACATTTGGATAATGATAATAAAATAAAATAAAAGCTGATGGTTCAACTTGGGTAAGTTTATTTCTTGTCATTTTTATTTATCCCGAGATCCTCATGAATCATAGGGTTGGATCATTTGATCCATACCTTTTCATTTAATGCATTTTATTTCATTATTTGATTTAAATTAGTTAAATCTACTTTCTAGAAAATTTTAAAAGTGGAAAATACAAGGGGAAACTCGGAAGTTTTTTGTCATATTTCTATACTTAGTCAATTTTATGGATTAAAATTATATGGATGAATTTTATGGCATTAGAATTAATCTGCAATAATGTTGGATGCAAAAAAGATGTAATTTTCCTTGAATGTTAGATAGCTTAAATTTGTGGATTGGTTTGATTCATGTGTGTGCGAAGATAGTGGTTTTGACACAGATCGGGATCCCGAATCCTCTGCCAATCACATGGTTTGGGATTGAATAAGTGAGAGGTTTGATATAAAGTGGTCCTTTGGGAACACTTCACATATATATCTCATGTTTCTTCCATCACTAGCTATGGGATTGTTGGATGATTCTAGCTCCCTATATGTGCGTAGAAGCATTACCATTGCAATGTTAGTTTAATTAAAGTTATGATGAATAATCTACTTTATTTTTCAAAAACATAGTTAGGTGAGTAGATTAACTTCTTGCCAATTCTTTGAAATGACACCCCAAACCAACAGTGACACAGGTTTTGTGATGATGCTTGGACATTTTATCACCGACTTGTGAAGAATGATGTTAGGCTTGATGACTTTTATTATGGATCATTTTTTCCGTTGTACTTGTAATTATGGAAATTGGAAACTTGTCTTGGACAAGATGTCCTTGGTACTAGTACATTTATGGACAAGACTTGTAATATATAAATAAGTTGGTTGATTTCTATATTTCTAAATACATGTCATGTTATGGTTATTGATAACTATATGGTAAATTTGATGAAGTTAAGGTTTCCCTATTTAGCTATCTTATGCTTAATAATAGGTATGGTTCATGAAAATATAGATACACATCATAACTATTTGACTCTCCGTTATAGTAAAGAGTTTATTATGGGTAAAGGAAAAGAATATTAAGTGAGTTAGAAAGATGTAATTGGAAGGAAAAATACATTATGATAGTCTTAACTTTTAAAATATTAAAATCTGATTTGGGTGATATATTGGACCAACCTATAGTGTTGCTCATTATGTATATATTGAGAGTAACTTAGTCAAAGATTAAAAAGACTAGTTCAATGTTAAGTATCAACTTTAAAAGGAATAAAATCTGATTTTAGGGGCATGTTGGTTCAAACAAAGAAAAGGGTGTATATGCAATAAGTAAATAAATGATATTAATCTATTCAAAGATTCAAGAGACTAGTTCAATGTTAGATGATGGAATCTAAAAATAAGTATGATAAACTCATCATGTAAGTTAGTTAATACCTTACAAGATGTAAAGGTTAACTAAATGAACTCACCATCCTTTGTAAGGAAAAAGAAGGGAATCCGAAGTTGAGGTTATCTCTAGCTTAAATCAAGATGTGGGATATAGTCCTAACAAAGTATAATCATAACTTTGATGAATGGTTAAAGAATCAAGATAAGCTTAAGTATGATACTTTAAGGTTAATTAGGCCTAGTGGAGTCTTATCTAAGAGCTTAACACACTTTTTCTATTAAAATGGTTAGTATGTATGGATAGGGAAGAAAAGAGACAAACACTTCATGTACTTATCTATCTATCCAAAGTAATTAAATGCATAAAATTTAATTCACAAAGTAGTTAGATAAACCATGAAGGCTATGAACCTTGCAGAACTACATAATCAATGCACGTTGTAGGCTACCTACGAGTAGCCCATTGGTTGCTTAATGTGGTAACATATTAAGCAAAGATTGAGCTCCCATAGGTAACCCATAGAGAGCATTGGGGTTCCTTGAACTTACGTAGTTGAACTCATTAGGAATCCAATAAGTTTTAATAAGTTCACCTACATAAGTTTAATGAATCTAGATAATTGTGATGAGACGTTTGTGAGGTGATGGGAAGACAAGTTTAGATGCTATGTGCAATCATATAAACTAAGAGTACATAGTAAAACTAAGAAACTTTGGCCAAAGTAATTTTTTTGGTGGGTACATTGTCTAATCACCATGATTCCTCAAATCCCGAAGTGTAGGATACAAGATGGAGTTTACTAAATGAACTCTAGGTAGACACTAGAGGATTAGTCACAAGTTCTCACTACCGTAGTGCAGTAAAACCAAGTGAGGATAAATATGAACATTCAATCAAATTTTAAGGGTGATCGTGGAGATCAGGGATAATTAACCCTTACAGGCTTGCACAAGGTTTATCACTATGTTATAGGATGGATTAATTTATTAAGACATGTTGCATAAACTAGCTTTAGCTAGTTACCTAATTTAATTATGTAGAGGAATGTCTAACTTGTTGTTAATTTAATATGACTTGTTGCATTAACTAGTCAGTAGCTAGCTATTTGAATTATATATACACAGAATGTCTATATGTTGTTACAATTTTAGCAATGACCAAATGTTAGTATTATAGCTTTTTATGTTATGGTGCAATTATTTTTTGTGTATATTTTAATAAGGGCCGATGATATAGATCATATGAGCAAATGATGAAATAAATTTATTTTTACACCAGCCGATGAAAGTTATTTTTACTCTCTTCATCTACATTTTTCTTACTTATCATTCTTTTCTATCATTTTTTCTTCAAAATACATGTGGTTATAGGGATTATATTTATCCCCCTCTCTTTGTTTCTTCTATCCATTTCCTTCATCTTTTTTTCAATTGGCAATCGACCTCTTCCATCACCCCATCGACACTCAAGGGGGCATCCTTCATTCTACTATTTTTTCTTATATCCCTTAAAAATTTACTTGTTTGTACTTGTCTACTATCTTTGAAGTGGTGTTGCTTATGCCACCCTAAAGAGGGGCAAATGTAGACACCTAAAATCTGCTCATGTAGTTTTAATACTTAAATTGCACTAATTATCCTCTTTCCCAAAAATTGACGACACTTCATCAAATAAGCACCTCTTCTCCTCTCATTGGGTCAATTAACGAAACTTCAGTAATCAACCATGATCTTCATTCTCTTTTGGTAAATTGACAACACTTCATCAATAAACCACCATTTTCCCCTATTTTCGTTAATTAATTACATTTCACTAATTAATTAGCCTTCCTATCACTCAAGATGTCAATTAACGACCTTTTGTTAATTAATGTCTGCTTCTACTTGGGTTGATTAATTATTATTAATTAACTACGCTCATTTACTCTAAATCAATAAATCACCATTTATCGGATCAAATTCCTCTCTTACATCCCCCAAACCATGCTAATTTTCCTCTAAATATCTTCTACAAGCTTATCCCTACCTATTAATTAATCACATTTGATTAATTAAACCCCTCTCAACTCCCATAAAATGCACATACTTTATTAAATATGCATATCCTTTGCATTTCTTCTTTGGGGTTTATCCCACATCCATCCAATTGCTTGCCTTTCCTAAACAAGCAAGCTATATAAGAAAACCATCCTCCTTCCCCTTCTTCTTACACCTCATTTGCACTAGCAAAAAACTATAGACATTTTGATTTGAGCCATTCTCCATTGCTTGGAAATAGCTTCTCCATCTTGCATTCATTCTCTCAAATTAAGGAGCATGGGAAGATCCAAAATGGCCTTTTAGTCATTTTCTTAGTAAGATCTTATCCTTAATTCTTGAGGCAAACACCACCAATTTGATTGTTAGATGATCTAGTTAGGTTCATTCTTTAAGTAGTAATCATAAAGAGTAGGAATGACTTAGAATTTAATGGTTTTATCATGATTATGCATTGAAGAAATTATTTTCCCCTAAGCTCTTATCTTTATGGTTCTATAGTAGATTTGGATTTTCTTTGAAACTACTAGGTGTTAGTTTCTTTCAATTAGCATTGCAAGTTTAATATGTTCACAGGTATGTATGTATGTATATGTACACATGGCTATTATAGTCGTAAAGCTCTTAGTTTTAAAATAAGCTATTGCTATTAATAAAGGTAAAAATTGATTTTAAAAAAGTTAATACAAAATTTTAAAAAATGGTTTTAAATTTCTTTTAAAATTTCTTGTAAAAATTTATTAAAAAAATGGTCAAGATACTAAGCACCATGTTAAGTTACACCACCTCGGTGAACTAGGAAATTGAAATCCATAACGAGCTAGAATTGAGCCCAATGTTGAGTTGAAATCGAGTTATATGCCAATGAAGCATGAAGTGTCACAAATAAATAAAATAATCTTAAGAAACTAATACCTTATGATCATAGAACTTTTCCTACACCTTTTTTAAAGGGGTTAGATTAATAATTCAACCATGTTTAATATTGAAATAGTTATTATCGGCTCCACCTTTCTTGGTATGTGATACAAATGATCTCCATTCTTGCATGTATGCGTTGATTTTAATCTTTTTCTTTTTCTTTATATTTTTCTTTTAATTTTCTTATGAATTGCAAATATTTTTCATAAAAACATTAGGCCATAGGAGAGAATTTCATTCATGCCAAATTTTAAAATTCTGAGAATATTTTACATACACGACTTGAATGTACAAAGTGGACTAGTTCCAACCATCTCGTATAAACCAAATTTAAAGGGATTCACTATTCACAAGAGAGAAAGTGTGCAAGGTAAATAAAATTTAAGGGGTCAACTTTAATAACTTTGAAGGGTGTAAACTACTGAACCAATTTCAACCAAACCATTAAATAAACCCAATTATTTAATAAGTTAATTTAGATCACACTGTAATATCATGTTAGGGTCTAAGATATTAATAAACTTGTTGTAAGCACAATCACTAGGGGGTGAATCGTGTCTTTTAACATTTTAATTTAATTATGTTAACTTGCATGAACCATCAAATCAATCATTCAACATACATTAACCATTGTGAGCTTATTATGCATGAAACAACCATTCACAAGAACATAAAGCAAGATAGAACACAACATATATGTGGGAAACCCTTAAAGGGAAGAAAACCTACTTTGTATTATTAATGAAAATCAATATTTAGTGAAGCACCAACTCCACAAGGAGCACCAACCCCTAATTTTTCAAGCACCAACTTGACTTTAACAAGCACCTTGCAAGGAAGCTACAACTCCCCAAGATTTAGTGAAGCACCAACTCCACAAGGAGCACCAACCCCTAGGTTTTAGTAAGCACCAACTTGCAAGGAAGCACCAAATCCATAAGTGACTCAGCACCAACTCATCCAAGACAAATATTTTCCATCTTCTTCTTGTTATCTCAACAAATGATGGTCTTCTTTTCTCTTATATATCCTTTTCTCTTTTCTTATTTATATACTCTATATCTCTAATGTATCATCACGTTATAATTCTCTCAATCCTCATGAACATAATATTCTCTCATCATCAAATGGCATTCATACCCCTATGATGTGAATCCAAATGCAAGAGGTTGAAATACCTCCAAAACACACATAAACGCCTCTGTAAATAAAACCAGAGTTTCACAATAGCTTACTTCTCATTCTCGAATTCACACCGATCTATTACATCATTACCATTCTCCTTTTATTTCAAGACTACTCTAAAACCCTAAAATGCCAAAAAACCTAAAATGCCAAAAACCCTAAAATGCAAAACTACTCGAATTGACCCCAAAATTTGCGTGCCAAATATGCATTCATAAATTAGGGCTCACGCAAATTTGGACTTATTCTGAAAAGCACAACAAAAGTTATTAAAGTTCTAAGACCTAGAGAAAAGCGAGAAAAAACATTCGAGCCAATTTTAGACCACTAGATGACGGAATCTGAGCCCAAAAACGTGCCAAAATGAGCACAACCTTGCAGGGAAAGTTGTCCCCAAAGATAGTACTAATGTATATCTACCATCCTGTAAAATTTCAGGACGATCCAACGGTCGGATCAAAAGTTATGGCCTTCTGCAGAAGTTATGCTCCGCATCATTCTCCCTCGTTGAAAAGAATTCAGCTCTCCGCAGAAATGCTGACAACTCATCTAATTTTTGCATTTTCTCATCTCCCACTCGGTGAATCCAAGTGTTTTCTTCTTGTTGCAAACCTTCCCACTTTGTATGCCAAATATCATTGTAGCTCCCATGTCTAGTAGTGATTGTCTTTTGGTCCACACGCATTACCCTCTCCTTTTCTCCTTCTAGCATCTCTGTTTCTTCCAGTTTATTTCTTCCTCCTCTGCGCAACATTTTCATCATGACTGAAACTTATATAAATCGAAACATTAAAAACTGGTGAGATAGCAAAGTTTTCAGGTAACTCCACCTTGTAGGCATTATCACTCATTTTCTTCAGAATCCTACATGGCCCAATCTTCTTATACTTGAGTTTATTATATGTTCCCTTTGGAAACCTCTCTTTTCTAAGATGAACCATCACCATATCTCCTTCTTCAAATACACTTACTCTCCTACTGGCATCTGCAGCTGTTTTATATTGTGCATTACTCACTTTTAGCTTTTCCCTCACTTCATCTTGTAGTACATGTAGAATGTGTTACGCAAATGCTTCACATCATCACTAGTTTCATCTTCACCAAGTAGAACAATTAGGTCAAGACCCCCTTTGGATTCCTACCATATACAATCTGGAAAGGAGACCTCCTGTTGACTGTTTATCAAGCTATTATATGCAAACTCAGCTTGAGAGGTAAAGCTAAGTCCCATTGTTTTGGCTTTTCTCCAACTATACAACGTAGGAGATTTCCCAAGCTTCTGTTCACTACTTCAATCCCCATCGGTCACTGGGGTGATATGCATCTTGAGTAGTTGTGTCCCCAATTTCTTCCACAGAGTCCTCCAAAAGTGACTCAAAAACTTCGTGTCCGATCTGAAGTGATCGTTTTGGAATTCCATGCAATCTAACCACTTCTTCAAAAAAACAAATCTGCAATTCTTGGAAGCATCATTAGTTTTTTTAAAGAAATAAACGTGCCATCTTAGAGAATCTATCAACCACAACAAAGATAGAATCATTCCCTTCTTGTGTGTTAGGAAGCCCTAACACAAAATCCATACTCGATCAACCCATGGCCTGTAGGGATAGGCAATGGCATATACAACCCAGTGATTCGTGCATGACCCTTAGCCATTTGACACACTCTACATCTTGCTACAACCCTACTTATGTCCCTCTTTACCTTTGGCCAATAATACTTTTCTACGACAAGAGAAATTGTCTTACTTATACCAAAGTGTCCAAACCAACCCTCCACTATGCAATTCTCTTATAATATTTTCTCTCATTGAACCAAAGAGGATGCACAATTATTTCCCCCTAAACAAATAACCATCCTGTATCAAATAATCAAAAGAATCACTACCTCACATAGGCTCCTTAAGCTTTTTGACAACATCACCAAAATCGGGATCACCTTCATACAATTCCTTAAACCGCCTCAAACCCTAGGACTTTATTTTCCATTGTTTTCAAAAGGGCTACATGCCTACTCAAGGCATCAACAACTTGATTACGCTTACGACTTATGCTTTAAAACAAAAGTGTATTCTTGCAAAAATGAAACCCATTTTGCATGCCTACTATTTAGTTTCTTCTGTGTGTTTACATACCTCAAGGCTTCATGGTCAGTGAAGAGTACAAATTCCTTTGCTACCAAGTAATGTCTCCAGTTCCTTAGTGCCTGAACAATAGCATAAAATTCCACATCATAAGTAGAATATTTCCTCCTGACTTCATTTAGCTTTTCACTGAAGAATGCCACTGGTCGTCCTTCTTGACTCAACACAGCTCCAATCCCAACATGTGAGGCATCACAGTCAACCTCAAAGACCTTGCTAAAATCTGGCAATACCAAAACAGGTGCTTCTGATACTTTCTTCTTCAACAATTCAAAACTATCTGTTGCTGCCTTAGTCCATACAAACTCCCTCCCTTTTGTACACTCTGTTATGGGTGCAACAATGCTACTGAAATTCCTAATGAACTTCCTATAAAAGTTTCCAATCCATGAAAACTACGAACCTCTGTCACATTCCTTGGAATAGGCCATTCTAGAATTGCCTTTACTTTTTCCTCATCCATCCTCACTCCATCCCCTGATATGACAAATCCCAAAAAAACAAGACTCTTCTGAAGGAATCTACACTTCTTTAAGTTTGCATATAGACTCTCTTTACGTAACAAGTCTAGCACCAATTTCAGATGTAACAAGTGTTCTTCCACTATCTTACTAAATATCAAAATATCATCAAAATAGACAACAACAAACTTACCATTGTATTCTCGGAGTACTCTGTTCATCAACCTCATGAATGTACTGGGTGCATTAGATAGCCCAAATGGCATCACCATCCACTCGTATAATCCATCTTTTGTTTTAAAAGCAGTTTTCCATTCATCCCCTTCACGGATTCGGATCTGTAGTAGCCACTCCAGAGGTCAATCTTGCTAAAATATCGGGCTCCCATTAGCACATCCATCATATCATCCAATCGTGGAATTGGAAACCGATACTTAATCGTGATCTTGTTTATGGCTCTCTGTCTACACACATTCTCCGGTCTCCATCTTTTTGGGAGTCAATAATGCTGGAGTTGCACATGGACTCATGCTTTCTCTCACTAACCCTTTCTGTATTAGATCTGTCACTTGTCTGTTCAACTCTTCACTCTGTGTCGGACTCATCCGATAGGCTACCTGGTTTGGAAGGGCCGATCCTGGGATCAAATCAATATGGTGTTGAATATCTCGCTTTGGGGGTAACCCATCTGGTAGCTCATTCGGTATGACATCTTTGTATTCTTTTAGTATCTTTTCTTTAATGCAATAGGTATATTAAAGCCTTCTTTCTCCAAACTTCTTTGACATTAGTGCATAACAACATCCAGCTTCTTCCATTTCTGTAACAAACTCTTTTGTAGCCAACAAGCCCTCACTCTTCTCTTCTTCCTTGAAGGGTAATAAGACCACCTTTACACCATCCTTCCAAAAGGTATATGTATTTTCCCTCCATCATGTGTAACCTTTCTATCGTATTGCAAGGCCTACCCAGAGTATATATGACATGCATCCATTGGGATAACATCACACCACACCTCATCCCTATAGGTATTCCCAATTGAAAACTTTATAAGGCATCTTTTATCTATGGTTACTTCATTTCCTTTCTTGAACCATGATATACGATAGGGATATGGGTGTTGTCATGCTCGATTCGATTTATCAACCATTACAAATTGAAACCATATTTTCACAACTACCACCATCAATAATAATTTTACATACCTTTCCTCCAGAGGTGCATCTTGTTCGAAATATATTTGTTCGAAGCCATGAATCAGCTCCAGCAACATCACGTTCTTTCTCCTTCCTTGGGACAATCATCGTCCTCCTTATCATGAGGGTTTCACCCAAGTCTGCAACGAACCTCCATTTCTTCTTCCTCTTCAGCCTCAACTAGATTTACTCATGGTTTTTCTCCTTGCCATCTATCTTGTGTAGGATAGTGCAGACACTCAAAAGCTATGTGCCCATCTTCACCACATCTGTAACATGTATATTGCCTTTGGGGCTATTCCAGCCCAGTCTGCATTATAACCTCTTCCCTCTGAAATCCCCTACCTCTTTGGTAGTTACCATGGCTTTGACCGAAATCTTCATGCCCTTCTCAGTATTAGAGGATTCACCTTTTTAGATTCAAATCTACCCTACCCCTCATTGGAGCTGATGATGGACCTCTCTTCACACCTCTTCTAAAATTAATCCTCTTGTTCTTTTCCTCTCGCTTTTAATGCAAGTTGATAAGCATCATCTAGGCTATGAATCCGAAGCATACTCAATCTTGTATGGTGTAACTCAACCCATTTATGTACCGTGTAGCCTTTTGTTCTTCAGACTCTCCCTGTTCCACCCTGATTGATAACTTGTAAAATTCATTAGTATACTCCTCAATGCTGAGATCCTTCTGCCTTAGGTTTTGGAACCTTCGAAAGAGTGTCTGAGCATAATCTACAGGAAGAAACTTTTCTTTGAGCTTCTTTACCATTTTATTCCAGTTTCGGATCTTGCCCTTTCCATTCCTTTGTCTTTCATTTTGTAGGTGATCCCACCAGATCAATGCATGTCTAGCTAACTTAGTGCATGCAAACTTAACCTTCTTCTCCTCTGAAAGGGTTTTCCACTCAAAGAATTTTTCCATGCGATTTAACCAGTCAATCAACTCCTCTGGTCGTAACCCTCCACCATAATCAGGAACATTAATCTTGATGTCGTCATTCTTTCCCTCTAAAGCCTTGATCAATCTCTCCTCAAATGGTCTCTCATTCAAGGTTTCTTTGTCTCTCTCATTTTCTTCTTCATCTCCTCCTTCATTCATTAATGGAGTCTCTTCTTCAATATCACTATCTCTGGTTTTCATCCCCATTTGCATGTCTCCTTCTAAGGCGGGTAACTTCCCCCGTGAGCTCAAGCAATTTGTCTCGTAGCTCTTGCATATGCCTATTCATCTGGGCATAACCTCCTCCCGTGTCTAGCCATGGTTATATAAAATGCAGGGTAAAAACTACACATAAAAATGTAATATGTTACCTTAATTATTTCCATGCAACATCAAAATCCAGCTCGATACCAATTGATGTGAATCCAAACAAAGAGGTTGAAATACCTCCAAAAACACACATAAACACCTCTGCAAATAAAACCAGAGTTTCACAATAGCTTACTTCTCATTCTGAATTCACACTTTGATCTATTACATCATTACCATTCTCCTTTTATTTCAAGACTACTCTAAAACCCTAAAATGCCAAAAAACCTAAAATGCAAAACAACTCGGATTGACCCCAAAATTTTCGTGCCAAATATGCATTCATAAATTAGGGCTCATGCGAAATTTGGACTTATTCTGAAAAGCACAACAAAAGTTATTAAAGTTCTAAGACCTAAAGAAAAGCGAAAAAACATTCTGAGCCAATTTTAGACCTCTGTATGACGGAATCCGAGCCAGAAAACATGCCAAAATGAGCACAACATTGCGAGGCAAGTTGTCCCCGACATAGTACTAATGTATATCTACCACCCTATAAAATTTCGGGACGATCCAATGGTCGGATCAAAAGTTATGGCCTCTGCAGTTATGCTCCCGCATCACCCTATTACTCTACTCTTAGACATTCTCAAAATTACTTGTCATATTCCTTCATTCATCATCTTCCTTTACCTTGACATGGGCATGAACAAACTAAAATTTTCAACTGACCACCATGATATATTCAATATACACACATTTCTCATGGTCTATAAGAACTCTTAAACCTCTCTCAAGCACTTATGGCTCACTCATATACATTTTTCTCATCTACTCAAATAGGCCTAAATTGCTTTGCATATATACAAGTCTCAACAACAAAAAAACACATAGGTGAGACAAATACACCTCAAATCACTTAATTAAGCCATGAAAATGTCTAAAAACATATGATAAACATGAATTAATCTCACCATGAGCTTCTTTAGGCTCCATGCAATAGATCCATTAGGCCATTTACTCCTTTAGGTCTCAAGAATACCTACATGCACTAGATTTCTCAACATAATGAAGAAACTTGACTTTCGTGAACACCTCCAAAGATAAAAACTATTTCAAAAACATTTTCCATGACCTTTAATAAACTTCTCCATTCTTGGAAATATCTTCACCATGCATTCTCACCATGAAACCTTCTTGAGAACAAGAACTACCAAAACCCAAAAATAGTCTTCAAGAATGAAGCTTGTACCACCTTGAATCACTCAACCATGACAAATGAAAATTGTAGACATATACTACATGAAATTAGTAACATCACCATGTATATTAGACACTTCAACTCATGGCATAAATAATCAAGAACGTCATTGTTCCAATATCACCAAAACTATCAAACTTCCTCGAAAACTAGTCATGCATGATTGACTTGGTATGATCCCTTAATTAATGAAAATTGTCCTGAAAACATCATAAACATGTATCATGCATCCACAACATCACCAATCATCATTTTTTCACTTTGGACAATGCAAAACATGAGAGATACAACAAAATCTTGAGAGAATGGTCTTTTCTATGGGGTCCACTCACTCATCCGAAAAATTAATACCACCGGAGATAGCTAGGAGATTTTACTACATGATCCCATAATAAAACATGAAAACCCAATCCATTATGACCCTTTTTAATCCATATATTGTAATTTCACAAACAGGGATGAAAGCCTATATATTTTATTTGTGTGAAATTAATCAACCATTACAATGGAGTGCTACAAAATTTATACATATTGGAGAGCAATATACAAAAAATAAATATGTTGCACAAGTGCAACAATATGCCGGATACATAATCTTCCAAAATATCATACGAAGCACAAATGAATAATGATATAATTGTTATAACAACATAACAATTATATATGTGAATACTGATAAGACAAATATGGTTTAATAAAACCATATAACAACAATAATTATATAATAAAAATTAATTATATAATACATAATTAATTATCCTAACATTCCCCCATTAATTTTTCATTGTCTCAAAGGATGAGGAGAGGAAATCTCTCTAAACAACTCGAACTTGTCATGTGCAAGTGACTTTGTGAAGATATCTTTCTCTTTATTCATATGTTAGAAAAAATTGAAGCTGGATGTTGTGCTTCAACACATGCTCGTGTATGAAATGAACTTGTACCTCAATGTGCTTTGTTCTTTCATGAAACATTGGATTACAAACAAGTTTGAGAACACCTTCATTGTCAACATACATGGTGGTCAATTTGTCATGTGGTATTCCAAGTCCTTCTAGTATGCGACGTAGCCATATCACTTCACGCATGACAACTTCTACTTTGCAAAACGATACTCGGATTTTGTGGAAGAATGAGAAATGAAGTGTTGTTTCTTGCTTCCCCATGATATTGGTCTAGATCCCATAAAGAATACAAATCTAGAAGTGGATTTTCTATCATCAATGTTACCTACATGATCTGAATCCAAATATCCAGTCAAGAAGAAGTTGTTGTTCTTCTTGTATTCTAGACCAAGATCCACTGATCCTTTGAGATATCTCAAAATGTGGCACCGTGTTGCTTTCCAATGAGAAAATTTGGGTTCCTGCATGAACCTAGATAGATAGCTCACTTCAAATCGATATTTGGTCTAGTGTAGATCAAGTAAATGAGACTCCCAATCAACTACCAATAGAAAGTGGCATTTACCTTAGGAGATGGATCTAAACGAGATAACTGTAATATTTTCTCCATAGGTGTAGCAATTAGTGTGAAATCCATCATCCTAAGTTTCTCAAGCATTGTCTTGGTGTATTTCATTTTAGAAACAAAGATGTGATTCTCTTTCTACCATAATTCCAATCCAAGACAATAATGCATTAACTTGAGATATTTCATGTTGAATGATCGATTAAGATCTTTATTCGTTGTGTTGATCATCTTCGTTCAATGCCATGATGACTAGATCATCAACATAGACAACAACAATCACAATCTCCCCCCTTAATTTTTGAGATAAAGATTGGGATCATATGGATTTCTAAAAATCCATGTTGTATGAGATGCTCATCAATCTTGATGTACCATGCCGGGGTGTCTGTTTAAGGCCATACAGAGATTTCTTGAGTCTGCATACCTTTTCTTCTTGACCAAGTACTACATATCCCTCAGGTTGAGTCATGTAGACTTCTTCTTGTAAATATCCATTTATGAAGGAACTTTTTACATCCATCTGATGGAATTTCCATCCAAACTGAGAAGCTAGAGAAAAGATCATCCTGATCATTTTGATCTTAGATATGGGAGAAAATGTCTCCTCATAGTCAATGCCTTATTTTTGTGTATACCTCTTTGCTACTAGTCTTACTTTATACTTGTCCATTGTCCCATCTACTTTGTACTTTGTTTTAAATATACATCTGCATCTAATGGGTTTCTTCCCGGTGGAAGATTGACAAGTGCCAAGTTTTATTCTTCATCATCGATTGATATTCAAAATCCATGCATCTTTCCAAGATTTAGACTATAGGGCTTCCTTGAATATAGAGGGCTCATCAGATTTAATAACTCTACTCATCAAAGCAAAGTTAACTTCTCTCTTTTTTACTTTGATTATATGGTCTAGGGGTGGATGTATCCATAAGAGCATCCGTTCTTGCATCTCGTAATGTGTCTATTACACCACTTGGGCATACGTTGAACTGTTCCCATGGGTCATGGTTCTATCTAATCAACACCATCATCCCCATAATCACTTTCATATTTTGAGGAAACATCAGATTCAATTTTTACAACTAGTGAAAAATCTACATTTGGTGAGTCTTGAGGAGGAGTCTCTACTTCCTTCTTCTAAAAAAATCAACATCTCTACTAGTGTAGACTTTTCTCTGTCTTAGGATTCATTAATCATGTACCCAAGAGTCTCTTTATTGTACCTAATGAAGATTAGTTTCTATGACTTCATGTCCAATTTCTTTCTTTTCTCGCTTGGGTATGTGCATGCTTGCTTTGTACACCCGAATACTCTAAGGTGTGCAATAGATGGTTTCCACTTTGACCATGCTTCTTGTGGTGTTACTCCTTCAAGAGAAACTTTAGGCACTCTATTCAAAAATACATTATTGTATTTGCTTTTTCTTCTTCTAGAATGTATTTGGAAGTCCATAGTCATCGATCATGCATCGCACCATTTCCATGATAGTACTGATTTATTCCCTCAACAACACCATTTTTTTGTAGTGTGTGTGGAGGAGGAATTTGTCGAATAAATCCCATGAGTTTGTAGGTAGTCTTTGAACTCAACATTGGTGAATTCCCCCTCGATATAAGTGGAGAGTTCTGATGTGATGACCGAGTTTCATTCTCAACTACTACTTTGAACATTTTGAAGGTTTCAAACGCTTCACTTTTCTTGCGAAGACAAAAAAATCCACATTTTCCTTGAATAGTTGTCAATACATAGCATGAAGTACTTTGAACCCGGATGAATTGGTTGCATTGGACCACAAAGATCGGTATGAACTAGGTCAATTTTTCCATGAGCTTGAAATTTACTCTTCTGAAATGAAGTTACGTGTTGTTTTCCTACTAGGCGCGTGAGGACACTTGTATGTATACTTTTGCGAGATGACATCCCATGTACCATATTGTCTTTGGTGAATCATCTCGAGATACTTGAAACTTACACATAAACAAGTCTCCATGCCATAATTGTGCTAAGGTGGAGTTCTTAGCCATAAGTGCTTGATCGTCTCTATGAAAAAATCAAGTTGGAACATGCATCCCACATTGGAGGATTTAACAACTATTTTTGAGCCTCGTGATTTATCTCGAATTAAATATGTTTTCTTGTCGGAATGACTATCAAAGTCAATTTTTGGGTTGTGATCAAGGAGTTGACTGACTGAAAGAAAATTCTTTTTCAACCCAGGGGACATCTAAGACATCTGATAGTCTAGAGTTGTATGAACCAAGGGGTAGAGAAATGTTCCCAATCCCTAAATTGTATATGAAGAATCATCTCCTAAGGAAACATGATTTTTGATGGTGTGTCCTCTTATTGACATAAACTAGTCTCTGTGACCGGTCATGTGTTAAGTGGCCCCGAATCAACATACCAAACATCACTAGATGACATGGATGGTTCACTCGATCGATCGGTGAAAAGTAGTCTTCATTGTTTGATTATTCTTGTTGTTCAACAATATTTCCTTCTTTGATGGGTCTTCTTTTCTAGTTCCCCTTTTTCTTCCCTTGATTGTAGTTAGAATGTCCCTTGTGAGATTGTTGTGGAGGTCCAGAGTTGCTTGATGAACATTTTGATGGGTGTCGTCATTCCTTTATTTAATTAACTTCTTGTTGATGTCATATCAAACCAGGGGTGTGTCTAAAGCTATATGCAACAAGAGTACTTTAACCGATCTAGTAGTTGACTGTAGTTTTTTATATTTTTAGGGGATCTCTTTAATGTCTTAAGGACTTCTTGGTAAAACCTTATTCAAATCAAAATATGAAAACTTGTTGAAAGTAAAACACACCAAATCTTTTCTTTGAAAGGAAACACACTTGCACACTTGTTGGGAAAATAAAACACACTTGCTTGAAAAATAAACACACTTGCTTTTGGAAATAAACACACTCAAATTAAAATGCTTGAAAACAATTGCAAGAAATATAAATATTTATCTAAACACCTGTAGAACAAGTATACAACAGAGTTTAACTCAAAGAACTAAAGCAATACAAAATTAATAGATCTAAACTATTTGATAAAGAAATATAAATATCAAATAAATGAATATCCTAGTCCTTGGGGGAGGGCCCTTCCTCCTCTTCAATCAAGATTTTAAAACTCATAATTCTCTCAAATTAGAATGGCTATTTTATTGATAAAAACATTCAGTATTACAAAACATACTGGATCTGGTACTTAGTCTATTTCTTTTCTCTGTTCTATATCTATCTCATTCTATATCTCTATCTTCTATTTTCTATCTATTGCAGTCTTGCTTTTATATACATTTTACAATCACAACTTGTCTCAATGATTCTGATGAAATCAATCATGCCTAAATAGATGTTGAAGTCGGATGGTGGTTGATTAGATATTTTAGGATAACTCTCCTAGATCTCGCGTTCAAATCTTCTCATCCTTTATGATTGAAAGGGTCATAGATGAAAATATATATGGATGTGGTTTAAAATAGATAACTCCCATCGGTTCTCGAAACTTTGGAGAAGTTCCAAACCATAGGAAATTGTTAAGAACCAAAACCTGTGAGAGTTCTAGCTATCCCCAGGAGTTCTAGAACTAAGTCCGAAAATTCTGGAACTAAATACTGAGTTCTAGAACTAAGTCCGAAAGTTCCAGAACTAAATGATGACTATGTGATGGAGTTTCAGAACTAGCTTGGAAGTTCTGAACTAAGTTGTGTAGGAATAGACGCTATCAAAAACATACTGAATGCCACCTACTTCATTTCCTTGACTGATTAGACCTACTTTATTACAAAACTAAATTTAAACACACACTATGTCAGGAATTTCAGAGCTTTTAACATTAGGATCACAATCAATCAAAAGATAGACAGTTACATCCTAACTCATATCAGATCAACTAAAAGTCACACAATGCAATCAAACTTAATCAAAAGGAGAGTAAGATGAGATCATATATTATACATTAATCGATATATTTTGCCTCATCATTTCCCCAAACTTACTTATTTGTAAGTCCCTTTACAAACTCATTCTTCAAAAGTGGGATCATATGTTTTGCATTCCATTTGATTTCTCAGATCAAATGGTTGAAACTAGATTTTCCAATGCTTAAGCTCAGATGTATTGTACCTAACTCCTTTTTCTATTTTCCTCTCCCACTTTTCAAATTCAGTAGGGTCTTGAGGTTCTCTGTTCTACCAAGGAGACATGGGGGTGAGAAGTAGAGGTGGCCTTGTTTGCATTCCCATCCATATTTGGTCGTAGGTTTCATTGACTTGGGGAATTATTGTGCATAATGCTTTGGCCCTCTCTAAACTCCATATCAGATTTGTAGGGGAAATTACTTCCCTTATTTTCAAAGAAACAGTAAGGAGTTCCCACCTTTTTGAGCATCCTTCATAAATATCTTCAAATTTTTCCTCCTCATAGGAGGTGAAGGCATCAATACTCTTTTGCAGAATGGCAGGGTAATGTGTCTTGAATCTCCTATCAAAGGCATGAGTTCTAAAATGTGTGAGGAAGGTAGAAGGTTTACCATAATGAGCTCTCATGTAGAGGCCTATTGAGTTGGATTTCAATAAAAATTTAGATTCCCTTTCCTTCCATGCAATCTAGTTTTGCAAAAGAGACAAATGCATTGAGATGGCTCTCCCCTACATACAAGTTAATCATAAATCCTATGTTTTTCTCTAGCATATAATTGCAAAGATAAAATTCACACAGGAGATTTTTTTGTTCAGGGCTGGATAGAGAGTAAGCTGCCATGAATTCAGATTCATCTTGTAGTTCATGTGGAAGCCCACATGCAATTCTTGACAGCTACCAGTGAATGAACTGCTCTTCCAAAAACACACTATATGCAGGAGAAGGCCTCCTATAGGAAAGCAATTTCTCACTCATAATATAGACCATATGAATTTTGGCAAGACATTTATATTTATTTCCTTCCTCCTTATAAAATTTTTCTTCCCATTCCTTTCTTTCCTTCATCTCTTCCTCCATCTTGGTCTTTAATTCCTCATTTGATGTTTTGGCTTCTCTGAGCTCTCTACAAATATCATCCCATTGTTTTTTGAGTGGAAAATAGGTCAAATCAATCTGTGCAGAGGTTGTGGACACAACACTCTATTTTCTGGAAGTCTAGAATTCTTCCTCTTTTTCTATCAGCTTGCTTCTTGGTTGCTGATAACTCCTCAGTCCTGGCTGTAAGTTGAGTTGTTAGCTCATCAATGAGTGTTTCCCTTTGTTCCAATTTAAGTTTGAGGAAGTCCAATTCCTCATATTTTTCTCTGATAATGAGCTCTACTCTAGAAAAGAATAGAGCCTGTTTAACTTGTTGTCTTTCCTCTTCCTCTGAAATTATTTGAGGAGTTTGGCATTCTTCCTCTATTAAAGGAAATTTTCCTTTTCTTATCCTGGATGCCAACTCTTCTTCTTCATGTGGCACTGCTGATGGTTCAGCCAACTCCTGAAAATATTGATCTTCAAATCTCTCTTCTCCTCTGTCCATTTCAGCATGACTTGGCTTAGGTGGAGTCATGGCCATGCTGCCCAAAATGTCAGCAGCTTCCTCTTCCATCCTTTCCTGCTCACTCCTTCCTTCTGGAGTTCCCTTGACCTCTTATGAATTTTTCTTATCTGGGGAAGTTCAACATGCCCAGTAGTGAATTTCCTTCTAGAACTTCTTCTTACTATTCTTTCTTGTTCTTGTGTGGGTGAGCTATCACCGTCAGAGACAAATATTGGCTCTTTTGAAGCTGTTGTGGAAGAAGGAATTTCCTTCATAGGTACAAAAGGCTCTGTTGTTTTTATCTTCCTCACCAACCTTCTTTTTTTGTATGTTTTCTCTTTCCATTTCCCTCTGTCCTTCTATAGGGGCATCAATTTCCAGATTAGCTGAAGGAGAGAATGGGGCTGGAATTGTCCTTCTGATAATATTAGGGTTTTTCTTGAACTTGCCAAGAAACTTGTCCCAAATTTCTTCTCCATTATTTTTTGACAGAAATGGTGTTGGCATATCAAATGAATTAGACCATGATGCCTAATTGTCCCAACACCCCAGGAATACCTCTGAGCCATGGTCTGAATGGAATAAAAAAGAAACCCTGGGAGGTTTATTATGTATTCAGGTTTGGTGGCTCCATACTTCAGATATATGAGCATTTTTAAGACTTCTTTTCCCATAGACCCAAACTGACCATCACAGGTTAAATATTTTACTATCCAAAATGCTACCCTGTCAAAGGGTTTGGGAAAACTGGCCCTTCTGACCCCTTTTATGATTTTCTTTGTATTATAGATGTACTGGGGTTTAGTTTCTTCTTCTTGTAGTAAGACTTCAACCAGTTCTTTCAAAGTCCCCTTGGTAGGTTGTGGGACATGAACAATGGGCACTCCAGACACATTACTTACAGTATTTATAGAAAAAGGAATAAAGACATTTCTCACCTTTGTTCTAGATTGTTCTAGGTTTATGATGAATTCTCTTACCAATTCGTCATTATGTTTTGAAAATTTCTTCAGGAATTCAAGCCATCCTACATGCTCAAAGATGGATGCTACTTCTTCATCTACGAGCAATTGGGAATCATCCTCTGGTTCTAATTTCTTCTTAATCCCCATATTGGCTTGAGTTCTGTCTCTTTGATTTTGTGTGAATTGGTTGTAGGCCTTCTTCTTAGCTGCGAACTAAAATGGCTTCACCTATGTTTTTAGTGGAACCTTAGTTTTAGGCTACAAACTTCTAATTCTTTGTTCTTTTCTACGGAATACAAACTCAATTCACTGCTCCTTCCTCAAAATATTTTTGCAATCTTTATTTCACTTGATGTTTGCAATAATGATTACTAATGATAACCATGCCACCACTTATTCCATCCAAATCAATTTCATGATTACACACTTGTAATCATAATGTATAAATAGATGACTCATCATACCTACTTTTAAATTAAGTCACATCACACATGCAAACATTTAATCAACCCTAAATAAGTTAAAAGACATAATTACCATCCTTGATGATGTAATCCTTTTGCTATGATGACTCGTCATTCCTACAAGTGGAACAAAACATGATTAGATAAGACAACTGGAATTCAAAAGAATTCCTTTATTTGAACTAGCCAAAAAGAGGTCAACCACCATTTGTTGGTTTTCAATTGACCTTGAGAGATTTTTTTTTTTTTTTTATTTTTTTATTTTATTTTTTTGGGGAAGAAAACACCATTTTTGGTTTTCATCTTCTTCCCTTTATTCTAGATCTATCATCTAATTATTTGATCATTTTGGAAGAACTTGAGTTCTTCCATATGATCAAATTTTTTTGTCTACTTCAATCTTCCTCAAAAATTCATTCTTAGTGGGAGGCTTCCTATAGAGTTTCAACCTATGTCCATTGACCAAGAGTGTTCTCATTGCTTGCCCATCAATGGGAAGTAACTAAATAGAACCTTGTCAAAAATCTATCAATTTATAGGGTCCCAACCATCTGGTTCTCAATTTTCCCTTGAACTATTGGTACTTAGAATCAAATAGTAATGCCTAGTCTCCTACTTTGAATTGCCTTTTCTTGATATGTATGTCATGCCATTGCTTTCTTTTGCTCTTGAATCATCTCTATTTGCTGAAGTGCTTCCAACCTTAATTCATCCAACTCATTGAGTTGAAGGATTCTTTCTTTTTGAGCTACATTCAACTCAATTCCCACCTTCACTATTGTCCTCAATGTCTGAAGTTCAAATTCTATAGGCAACAAGGGATTTTTCCCATAGACTAATTCATATGGTGAAAACCCTGTTGTAGTTTTCCAAGTTGTATTATAAGCCCAGATAGCTTTAGGTAGTCTCTTTACCTAATCTTTTCTCCCATCTTCAACCGTTTTGGTAAGGATGTTCTCCAATTCTCTGTTTGTTACTTCAGCTTGTCCATTTGACTATGGATGGTAAGGAGATGACTTCCTATGATTGATTTGGTAATACCTTGTGAAATCTTGGATCATATTAGACATGAATTGTGGTCCCTGATATGAAACTATGCTCCTTGGTGCTCTAAACTTGATCATAATTCTATTCCAAAGGAAATCAACAACTACTTCCTCAGTGGCATTTGTCAATGCCTACACTTCTACCCATTTTGTCACATAGTCAGTACATACAAGAATATATTCCTTCCCTTGTGAAGGAGGATTAAAGGGACCAACAAAATCCAATCCCCATCTCTCAAATGGTTCAACCACAACTTGAGGCTGAAGAGGCATTTCATTGGTGAAAGTTTTTGTCCCATCCTTTGACAAGGATCACACCTCTTGATATATATTTTCACATCCTTGTACAGAGATGGCCAATAATAACCAGTGCCAAGTATCTTATGAGTTATTATTTTTACTGAATAGTGTCCTCCACTTGGTTCATCATGACATGCTCTGAGGATGTCAAAGATTTCATCCTCTCTTACACACCTACGCAAGACAAAATCAGGACCACACTTAAATAGAATTCCATTTAACCATTTGAATTGTGCACTGGTTTTAATTAACTTCTTTATTTGTTTCTTAGTGAAAGAAGGAGGGAACTTCCCTGTTGTAAGATAATTTTCCATATCAGCAAACCATGGTGTACTTGCTTGAGATTGCAAATAATTGTTCATCTGGAAAGTTATCCTTGATTGGATCTTGTTCCCCTATGGTGGTTAGTCTTGACAAAAATCAGCTACCACATTAGATTTACTTGGATTGTCCACAATGGTAATATCAAATTCTTACAAAAGTAATAACCATCTAATGACTCTTCCTCCAACCATTGGTTTGTTCATTAAATACTTAATTGTTGAATGATCTATGTGTACAAATATCTTGTACCCTATAATATAATGTCTAAATTTATTGATTGCATAAATTACAACAAGAAATTCCTTTTCAGTGGTGGTGTAATTCTTTTCAGTGGGAGTAAGATTCTTGCTAAGATAGTAAATGGCATACATCTTTCCTTCTTCATCTTTCTATCCCAATACTACACCAATGGAATAATTTGAGGCATATGTTTGGATATGAAATGGATTTTCCCAATTAGGACCTCTCAATATTGGGGCACTGATTAATTTGTTTTTAATTTCTTCAAAAGCATGTTGGCACTTTTCATCCCAAATAAATTCACAGTCCTTGGTTAGCAAATTAAACATGGGGGCAACAATTTTATTGAAATATTTTATAAAGCATCTATAGTACCCAACATGTCCTAGAAATGATTTGATATCTTGTGGGGGTCTGAGGGATAGGTAAATCTGAAATGATCCTAATTTTGTTTTGATCCACCTAAATTCCTTTTTTGAAATATGGTGTCCTAATACAATTCCCTCATCCACCATCATCAAACATTTTTCATCACTAAGAGACAGGTTATGTTGTTCACATCTTGTTAACACTCTGTCTAGATTTCTCAAAACATCTTCAAATGTATCTCCATGTATAATGAAGTCATCCATATATACTTCAACACAATCATTTGTTAGATCAACAAAGATTGCAAGTACAACTCTCTGGAAAGTTGCAGGAGCATTGCATAAACCAAATGGTAACACTCTATAGGTAAAAGGTTCCCATGGACATGTAAATGTAGTTTTGTCCTGATCCTCAACAACAACTCTGATCTAATTATACCCACTAAAGCCATCCAAGAAAGAAAAGTATTGTTTACCTGAAAGGTTATCTAGGACTTGATCTATGAATGGTAAGGGAAAATAATCTCTCATCGTGGCTTTGTTTAGTTCCCTATAGTCAACACATATTCTCCATTTTTTCCATTATTTTTGGGAAAAATTACAAGAGGAGATACCCACTAGCTATCTGAGATAGGGTAGATGAAACCTACTTGTAATAGTTTTTCAATTTCTTGTTTGACTATATCCCTTAAAGTTGGGTTAATCCTTCTTTAAGGCTACCTAACTGGTTTAATGTTTTCAGTATAGATGTGATGAGTGCAGATACTTAGATGAATCCCCTTCATATATTTGTAATCCCAAGAAAAATATTTAGTATGATTTTTTAGAACATCAAACAATTTAGCTTCTTCATCCTCCTTCAACCAGTTGTTAATGTTTAAAGTTTTACCTAGTTGAATTTCAACATGTTTGGTTCCAATATGTGATGAAATGATTTGTGGAAAGGGTTTCATTAAATTATTTAATGGACATGCATGTGGTAACAACATATGGTATGTAGAAACATCTCCAAAAGTTCCTTGATAAAATACTGGAAAAAGGACAATAATGAGAATTATGATACTTATCTCTTTGTAGGATAAATTCCTCATCACTGCTACTTTCCAGAAATTCTTCACCACTTCCTAATGTACTTGAAACTAAAGCTACTGATTCATCCTCTCCCCATGAGAAATCTCATTCCTTCAAAGTGAAATCATTTTCAATCAAAGAGAACTATTGTTGTTATCATGGTTTTGGACTAAATGTGGTTATTCTATAGTATAGGTTCCGTAAGTTCTCGGGTTCTAAGTTCATGGTTATGGAACTAAGTTTATGGGTTCCAACTAAGTTTACGGTTCTAGAACTATTTCTAATTACACCAAGACAACAGGTTCTCATCCAATGGTGGATTAATCATCTCTTCTACTTCTCTTACATGATCCTACAATGTGATCATAGCCAAAGAAGACAAATTTTCTTATTATTTTCAGAGAATCAACCCACAATTATTCATGATTGTCAGTAAAATTTTGTGTAGTAGGATATAAGGAAATTTGTTTAGATTTCTTACCATTCGAGATTGTCATATCACTTGACCTGCAATCTATTAAAGCAACAACTATAGCTAACCATGGTCTACCCAAAATAATGGGATAACCCAATGTTTTACCTTTTGGCTGCAATATAAGGAAGTCAACTAGATATTCCCATGACTCTACCATAATCACCACGTCTTCAATAATTCCTTCTAGTTTTGCTACAGATTGATCTGCCATCTATAATATGGTATTAGTAGGTTGTATACCCGTTAATGGTAATGTTTTCAGAGTATCCACTATCATTACATTGATAGAACTCCCAAATCTATCAAAACATTATGTACATCCTTATTTCCTATAGAGATAGAAATAACAGGACTTCCAGGATCTCCGTATTTGGGAAGTAATAGTTTTCCTGCTAATAAATCCACAAGTTTCCCATCTACTTTTATAGTCTTGGGATACTATTTCTTCCTTCCAGGATTTTTCATGCATAATATTTTTGATTAATTTGTTCAATTTTGAATATCTTTAATCGCTTCTAATAAGTGGTATTTCAATATTCAATTTCTTAGTTCCCGTACTCAATTCGGACTCTTTGATTTCTATATCTTCTTTGAATCTCTCTTAGGAAATGGAGTCTCGAGTAGTGTTGTTATCTCAGCTCCTTTTCTTTTCTTTCTATATCCTCTTTTAGAACAACAATATTAGGGATTTCATTTTCTTTTTCATTACAATGATTATAAGGGGTGGAATGTTAATGATTTTCCCATATCTAGTTTGAATATCCTTATAATCCATAGCATGTAAATCAACCGATTTTTCCGGTTCCATTCCATTAATAGGAATTTATTTGTTTATTTCTAGGGTTTGCTTCTAATCCCAGTTTTCATGGCATTTGTGTTTGGACTACATTCTTAGCTTTGAATTCTATATAGGGGATCCCATGATGGCATTTTGGTGGGTATTCTAAGATTTGGATATGTTCTCATTCCTTGGGAATAATTATTAGGTTCCATCTAGGTTTTGACCAAGTATAAGGATCTCCTTGACTGCCCGTGGAGGTTGAATACTCATGCCCCTCAATGAGCATACCAAGCTTGATTTGCCCAATCTGAGGGTTCCAAGTTGGTTTCTTGAGGTATGGTGGTGATTGACACTAAAATTTTCCTCCGTAATGTCTATTTCATTAATGTATGTATTAGGAATAGGATGTTGTTAAGTATAATTAGTAGTAGCGTCTGATAGAAGATAACGGCACCATCAGGACGCCGCCAATAATGTGGAGTATGGTAATAGTCAAAGTACAATAGGAATGTTGTAAAAAGTAAATATTTGTCGTAAGTGGTCCGGTAATGTTAAAATGTCAAAGTTTGGGTAATTAGAGAAGTAGGGTCTACATGATTAGGAATTAGAAATATTATATTGGTAATAAGGACAAGGAGTGAGGTCATAAATATTTTGTGTATTTTATTTGTAAAAATTCTAAAAATGTGGAACCCATGTAAAATGATAAGGTTTATCTTATCTTAAAAGATAAGCTTACATGTACAGATAAGAGTTAAGGTATGGAATATGATTCGTTAGAGTGGATTTCTTATCCTATCTTAGAGATAAGATGGATAAGCCTAGAAGTTCTATAAATAGAGAGGCCACCCCCCTCATTTAGCATAGAAGGAAGTAGTGAGAAATATTGTAGGAAGTGTGCGAAGGAAGCCATCGGTTAAAGGTGTGTTGAAGAAGCCATTAAGAGGTGTAATTGTAAAGTTTCTCCCATAGTCTTGGTGAAAGGCAAGTGAAGTCAATAACACTTGAAGTACCTCATGGGTGAGATTGTAACAATTTCATGTTAATATTATAATTTACTTTGATATTTCAGATTTGTCATCATTCTCGTCTTATCATAGTCGATGGTATTCTTGTGTTATGTTGTTGTTTTGTTTCCAGATTACATCCACCAAACTAAAGGTGTGCATTAGTAAATAATCATAAAGACGAGGAGTTCCCGTGAAGAATTATCATAGTGCCGATTGGTGATGACATTTTGGTTCCGCTTCGGAACATTCCTCATTGGTGGATTTTCTCGGAGAGATATTCCCACTTAGTCAAAAATCAATTGAGGGTAACCTTGTTTTTATCATGCATAGTAGTTACCATGGTAAATTAATTTTTCCATGAATAGTAGTTACCATGGTAAAGTCATTTTTGCTGGGAATAGTATTTACCGCAAAGAAAGTCACTTTTTACCATGAATAATATTTACCGCAGTAACTTCACTTTTTACCGTGAATAGTATTTACCACAAAGAAAGTTTTACCGTGAATAGTGTTTACCACACAAGAAAGTCAATTTTTACCACAGTCAAGTTTTACCATAGTTTACCGTGGTATTTCTATTTTACCGTAGAAAGGTGTAAAGTCACTTTCTAGTATAGTGATTCCAATTATTTGTGCACATAAGTCATGTTGATTGTACTTGTGGGTTGGTATTTTATGGGGGTTACTTTTGAAAATGGGAAAGATTCCTATTTTTTCAGCCCAATCTAATGAAGATGCTTCCTCTTTCATTCAAGAGTTTAAACGATCTTGTATTTGTAATGGCCTCATAAGAAGGGAACAATGGACTAAATTTTTTCCTACCTTTTTGGATGGTTCAAAGACTTAGGTGGTTTGAAACACTAGGTGATAATGTGAAAAACTCATGGGATTTATTAACTGAAAGTTTTCTTGAAGAATTTGGTGAACAACAGAGATATGCAGATCTCATGATCGATATCACAAAGCTAACCCAAGGAGAGAAGGAGAAGATAAGGGATTATCATGCTTGTGTTCTAGAGCTAAGGAGGAAGCTCGATGCCCTAGATCGGAAGGAAGGATTAGCGGATGGGTTGATGAATGGCATGGATAATCTCCTATGTAATCACTTCATTCTTGGGATGAAGCCAAAGATTAGACAACGAGTGAAGTATGACCGCCTAGCTACCATCAAACAAGCAAAGGAGATTGCGAAGAAGGCAAGAAGAAAGCATGGAAGAGGAGCCCAAAGAAATTGTTGCTAAAGTAGAGCCTACACCAACACCTTTGGTCCAGAATCCACAACCACTCCCGGTGAGCACAAATATTTCTCCTAGTACATCTACTGAGTATGAAGATCTACTCAAAAAGATGGGTCAGTTAACTATTAATCTTCTTCAAGGAAAATAATTTAGTTCTCAGGGAGGAGATAGAGGTCCAAAAAGAAATATTTCTGAAGTTGTATGTTATGGTTGTTATAAAAAGGGTCATTATAAGTATAATTGTCTAGATAGAGCTTCTACATCTGGTAAAGGAGATAATGATAAAGGAAAAGCACCTGTGAATTCTTTTGATGTAGTAGATAAGAGCAGAAATAATGAAGTAGATGTGTTTGTAACAAAAAGAAAGAAAGAAAAAGATAATCAAGATGGAAATGATCCTAAGAAGATGAAAGGAGAAACTAGTAAGAAACATAGGAGAAGAAAGTTGGGTGTGCAAGATTTTCTGATTTCACAGGGGCAAGGACCATACTCCATCTTGGAAGATCTGTCCAAAAGGCCTGCAAATATTACATATGGTCAACTCTTGGCTATGTCTTCGAGAAGAGGCGGGAGCTGCGAAGTGGACTCAATGCTCGACGAAGAAAGGAGGTTAAGGTCCCTATTTTGGAGGCAGAGGCGGATCCCTATGCTCCACAAGCTGAGGTATAATGTAATGGTATTTCAATTCATGATGTCTTAGTTGATGGAGGTGCTACAGCTTAATGTAATGACCGAGTCTCAGTGATGAATATATTGGGTTAAAATTGATCGCCCTTCAACACTTATGTTAAGGTCATTAAATAAGGAAAAACTAAACCGAAGGTGTAGTTTCAAATGTGAAATATCTATTATGGGTGTTGTATGTGTGGTAGACTTTCAGTGATGAAAAATGGTACTGCTAATGCACTCCAATGTCAGTGGGAAGACCATGGCTAAGGAGAGTTCATGCAAGAAACTACTGGAATGAAGGCTTCATGACACTTGGATGTGGTAGAGAGAGGGTGAAGATAAACATGATCCTCGACATCATAAAGCGCGAACTCGTGGATTCAAGTGATGAAACTGATGATTGGACATCCTCTGATTACTCTAGTACCAGTGAAGTGGACACTGAAGATGAAGAAAGTGAGGTTGATGTTTCAATCATGGATATCCTTCCAGTCACACCAACTCATGACCCATAAAATTATCTGAAGAAGAAATTGATGATCGTCTCTAACAAATAAAGATTGGTGATGCTTTGTGATGGAGAGTGAGAAGGAATCCTACCTCTAGCTCTTTCGAAGGTACATACACCTATTCACTTTTGATTACAAGGAACTCCGTCAAGTAAGTTGGGTAGAACATTCTATTGAGCTAGTAGATGGTGCTAAGCCCATAAAGCAAATGCCATATAGAATGAATCCTAATTTTTCCAAGACTGTAAAAGAAGAAATAGATAAGTTGTTTGATGCAGATTCATATTTTCTTGTGGAGAATTCGTAATGGGTTTCTCCCATTGTGATCTCAATAAAAAAGAATGTGAAGCTACACATTTGTGTTGATTACAGAAGCTCAATAAGGCAACAAAGAAGGATCATTACCCTCTTCCATTTTCGATCGATCTTGGATGAAGTAGTCGCTGTCAGAGTGCTATAGTTTTGCTTTGATGGATATAAATGCGGCTAAAACCAAGTTCGTATAGTAGAGAAAGATCACCAAGACCACGTTAACCACTCCTTGGGAACGCTTTGCTTATAGAGTTATGCCTTTTGGGTTGTGTAATGCTCCAGCAACATTCCAAGCTTTGATGAATAGGGTGTTCGAACCCTACATTGGGACCTTCATCGAGTATTTCGGATGATTTTGCATCTATGGGAGCAAGTTTGGACCACCCGCACTAAATGGAGATAGCATTTCAAAGGTTAGATGAAGCACAAGCCTCACTAAACCCTACAAAGTGTGTCTTTGGATGTTCTAAAGGTGTTTTGTTAGGGCATGTTGTATCCAGAGATGGTATTGGTACTGATCCTGATAAAGTTTCAAAAATCAAAGATTTACCATTTCCTATGAATAGAAGTAAGTTGAGATCATTTTTAGGCCATGTGGGTTACTATAGAAGGTTCATCAAGAATTTCTCAAAGATTACACAGCCACTAACCCAATTCTTGAAGAAGGATGTTACTTATGAACCAGGAAATAAGGCACATGAAGCTTTTGGACAACTGAAGGAAGCCCTGGTGTCTTCACCTGTTTTAAAGAATCCAGATTGGAGCAAGCCATTCATTGTGTACACTGATGCCTCAGATGCAGCACTAGGAAGTACTTTGAGCCAAAAGGATGAAAATGGGAATGAACATCCAATTTACTTTGGGAGCAGAACAAATGAGCAAAGTCTTTGAGGTAAATTATACTGAATCAAAAAGAGGCTCGCTATCATTTTTGCTGTAAAGAAGTTTAGAAATTACTTGCTAGGGAAAAATTTCTAGTTGTAACAGATCATCAGGCTCTAAAATATATTGTAAATAAGCCTAACCCATCAGGGAGGATAGCAAGATGGATAATTTTGCTACAAGAATTTGAATTTGATATTATAGATAGGCCAGGAAAGAAGCATGTTAATGCAGATGCACTCTCTCGAGCCTATGATGGTTTAGGATCATCTTGTGATGATGATGATTTCCCGATGCAAAGATTGTTATCCCTCGACACAATCCTAGTGAATACATAGATATTTGGAATTATCTGAATGAATTCAAGTTTCCCGATGGTGCCAATGCAAAGACTAAGAGAAATATTACTCAAGCCAGTCGTCCATATTCTATTCTGCATGGAGTATTATTTCGAATAGGACTTGATGGATAGTACAAGAGGGCAGTTGGACGTGATCAAGGGAAGGAACTGCTAGAAGAATTCCACAATGGTACATGTGGAGGGCACTTCTCTGGACAACTTACAGCAAGAAGGATCTTGGATGCAGGTTATCACTGGCCTACTCTTTTTAAAGATTGTTATAATTATTGTAAGACATGTGATATTTGTCAAACACATGGTAACCGTAAGACTTCATCAGCTCCATTATGCCCTATTCTTCCACTTGGTCCCTTTGAAAAGTGGGGAATAGACATTGTAGGTCCACTTCCAACTACCTCACGCCAAAATAAGTATATTGTAGTTGCCACAGATTATTTAACCAAGTGGGTTGAAGCTAGGCCATTGAAAACAACTTCCATGGATGAAGTGGCAAGGTTCATATATGAACGCATTGTCACCAGATTTGGTTGTCCATTAGAAATTTTAACAATCAAGGAAGCCACTTCATTAATGAGGTGGTAGAAGCCCTAGTCAATAAGTTTTCTATTAAGCACAGGAAGGCAACAACATACAAGCCAAGCACAAATGGACAGGTGGAACGAACAAATTTTGTGTTGTGTCAAATTCTAGCAAAAGATGCAGCCTTGCAGGTACATAAATGGGATAAAAGGATTCATGCAACATTGTGGGCATATAGGGCAACATCAAAGTCAAAGCAACATGATACTCCCATTTCAGTTGGCCTATGGCATTGATCCAGCTTCTTCCTATTGAGTTTGATATTCCCACCGTGAGAGTTATGAAAATGAAAGATGGATGAAAGTGATTCAATAAAAGAAAGGTTGGTACATCTTCATTTTCTAGAGGAAATGAGGGAAATAGCTAAGGATACAAGCCATAAGAAGAAAATGAAGCGAAGGAATACTTTGATCAAAAGATCCGTTGGTCTCCATTTCATGTGAATGACTTGGTTCTAGTATATGATTCCGTATACAAAAAAAGAAGACAGAAAAATTTCTTCCAAAATGGATGGGGCCCTACAAAATAAAGTAAATGTGCATGAAAATGGTACGTACTGACCGGAGGAATTGATGGCACTCCCATTACGAAATGGGTCAACCATGAAAAGTTGAAGATTTTCCAAGCACCAAAATAGTCTACTCCGAGGACGGAGTAGAAGCTAGGAAGGGGAAGATGTCGACACTAAAATTTTCCTCCGTAATTTCTATTTCATTAATGTATGTATTAGGAATAGGATGTTGTTAAGTATAATTAGTAGTAGCATCTGATAGAAGATAACGGCGCCATCAGTACGGTGCCACCAATAATGTGGAGTACGGTAACAGTCAAAGTACAATAGGAATGTTGTAAAAAGTAAATATTTGTCGTAAGTGGTCCGGTAATGTTAAAATGTCAAAGTTTGGGTAATTAGAGAAGTAGGGTCTACATGATTAGGAATTAGAAATATTATATTGGTAATAAGGACAAGGAGTGAGGTCATAAATATTTTGTGTATTTTATTTGTAAAAAGTCTAAAAATGTGGAACCCATGTAAAATGATAAGGTTTATCTTATCTTAAAAGATAAGCTTACATGTACAGATAAGAGTTAAGGTATGGAATATGATTCATTAGAGTGGATTTCTTATCCTATCTTAGAGATAAGATGGATAAGTCTGGAAGTTCTATAAATAGAGAGGCCACCCCCCTCATTTAGCATAGAAGGAAGTAGTGAGAAATATTGTAGGAAGTGTGCGAAGGAAGCCATCAGTTTAAAGGTGTGTTGAAGAAGTCATTAAGAGGTGTAATTGTAAAGTTTCTCCCATAGTATTGGTGGAAAGGCAAAGTGAAGTCAATAACACTTGAAGTACCTCATGGGTGAGATTGTAACAATTTCATGTTAATATTATAATTTACTTTGATATTTGATTTGTCATCATTCCGTCTTATCATAGTCGATGGTATTCTTGTGTTATGTTGTTGTTTTGTTTCCAGGATTACATCCACCAAACTAAAGGCTATGCATTAGTAAATAATCATAGCACGAGGAGTTCCCGTGAAGAATTATCATAGTGTCGATTGGTGATGGCAAAAGTGCCTCCAATTATTAATCAATTTCCTTACTTTGACTAGAGGATGTTATGAATTATTGTGAAGATTTTTTGAGCCTATGAGTCTCTTGGTCTACTCATATATTTTGTGATATAGTAGGGAAGATTCTTCAACTACTAGATGTATGTTTTGTTGCTCTTGCTAACACTTAATTAGAAAATTCCAACTAGTGGTTCCCCGGAAATGGCACCAAAATTATGGGTGTCATCATTCCCTTCATTTAATCAACTTCTTGTTGATGTCATATCAAACCAGGGGTGTGTCTAAAGCTATATGCAACAAGAGTACTTTAACCGATCTAGTAGTTGACTGTAGCTATTTTTATATTTTCTAGGGGATATCTTTAATGTCTTAAGGAATTCTTGGTAAAACCTTATTCAAATCAAACTATGAAAACTTGCTGAAAGTAAAACACATTGAAATCTTGCTGAAAGGAAACACACCGTGTAGAATGGAAACATACTTGCTGTTGGAAAATAAACACACTTGCTTCTGAAAGTAAACACACTTTCTTTTGGAAATAAACACACTCAAATTAAAATGCTTGAAAACAATTGCAAGAAATATAAAGATTTATCTAAACACCTATAGGAACAAGTATACAACAGAGTTTAACTGAAAGAACTAAAGCAATACAAAATTAACAGATCTAAGCTATTTGCTGAAGAAATATAAATACCAAATAAACGAATATCCTAGTCCTTGGGGGAGTGGGCCCTTGCTCCTCCTTGAATCAAGATTTTAACAACTCAGAATTCTCTCAAATCAGAATGGCTATTTTATTGATAAAAACATTCAGTATTACAAAATGTACTTGGATCTGAGTACTTAGTCTATTTATTTTCTCTGTTCTATATCTATCTCATTCTATATCTCTATCTTCTATTTTCTATCTATTGCAGGTCTGCCTTTATATACATTTTACAATCACAGCTATCTCAATGATTCTGATGAAATTGAATCATGCCCAGAATAGATGTTGAGTCGGATGGCAGTTGATCAAATAGCTGTAGGATAACTCTCCCTAGATCTGTGTTCAGAAATCTTCTCGTCCTTTATGATTGAAAGGGTCGTAGATGAAAAATCTCTAGATGTGGTTTAAAATAGATAACTCCCATTGGTTCCGAACTTTGGAGAAGTTCCAAAACCATAGGAAATTGTTAAGAACCATAGGAAATTTGTTAAGAACCAAAACCTTGAAAGTTTTGGAGTGTCCCCAGGATTTTCGAAACTAAGTCCAAAAATTTTAGAACTAAATACTGGAGTTCTGAACTAAGTCCTAGAGTTCCGAACTTAATGATGATCAGTGTGATGGAGTTACTTTAACTAGCTTGGAAGTTCCAGAACTAAGCTGTGTAGGAACAGATGCTATAAAAAACATATTGAACGCCACCTACTTCATTTCCTCGACTGATTAGACCTACTTTATTACAAAACTAAATTTAAACACACACTATGTCAAGAATTTCAGAGCTTTTAACATTAGAATCACAATCAATCAAAAGAAAGACACTTACATCCTAACTCATATCGATCAACTAAAAGTCACACAATGTAATAAAACTTAATCAAAAGGAGAGTAAGATGAGATCTTATATTATAAGACATATTTTTGCCTCATCACCTTTCTTGTAAGTATTATACGAGCAATCTTGTAGGTCATGTCCTCTTTGTAGATTGTACATTGCTTCTTCTATTGTCTGTCCCCTTGATATTGATTTTGATTTTGGGATTTTTGATAGGAATTAGGTTTTCCTTTACCTTTTCCTTTCCATTTTTGATGTGAAGAAAGTGTCTTCTCCTCTTCATCATCCTTATTATGTATGGCTTCCTCTTATTGCAGTAATTTTACCAATTTGTCAAAATTAACAAAATATCTAACAAGTTTAGTGTTGAAAAAAATGTGGTAAGAAGAGGGGAGTGCTCTCAGAACAATGGGAATGAGAGCATCATTTGAGACCGCTTCTCCCAAGGCTAGAAGTGAAGCCCTCAACTCTACAACTCTTCTTAAGAAAGCTTTGATTTTCTCATTCTATTTGAACTTCAATGTGTGTAACTGACTCTGCAAATTCAGTATAACATTCTTGTTCTTGGCCTCATATACTGTGCTTAGCTTATCCCATGCTTCTTTGGCTGTTGTGGCATCACGAATGTGGGGTTACACATCATCGAACACTCCAAACAAGATGATGAGTTTGGCTTTTTGATCTACTCTATCAAACTACCTCTGTTGTGTAGTATCGATCGTAGTTGATATGGTCGAGTACCATCATAATGTGCTAGATTTATTCAAACTCAAGTTATGTCTTAATTTTTGTCTTCCATGCAACATAGTTGTTTCCTCTAAGTAGCTATGAATCCGGAAGAAAAAATTGGGGGCATTGGTGCCCATTTTGCAGAGATCACTAACAAGGTTTGGCTCTTATCACTCCAGGTATAAGGTCTCCTAATCTATATACTGTTAGTCCGATATACCAAACCTTTCTATATACACGACCTTCTCCTGGTATACCCAACGGTATGTGGAAGAAGCTCACCCTTTCTATATACCCAAAGTCTACGTGAAAGAGGCATTAATGTACGTGAAAGAATTCAATACATGGTACCAAGATAATACTTGAGAGGGTCTCGTGTGATTATTGACACCGGCTCAAAGAAGTATCCTCATACGAGTGTAACTTTTCTATATGCTTGGATAATTTCTCGGTCTGATTTATGTCATGCAATCGTTTACATGACGATGGGATGGCTCATAGTGTGTGCACTTTGACCTTATTACTCCCTATCGATTTAAATGGTTGATGCCCAAACAACATTTTTGCAGCTATATTAGGCGTTAAGTGTAGTAGTAGTCATGATGGCTTTACTCGTAAGTGCTTCGTAGAGGCACTATATATACCGAATGTTGCAATGAGATCTAGAATCTCGTGAGTGTTATAAACCATTTTTATTGATTTTGAGTACAATATTCTGCCAATTTCTAAGCAGTTACAAAGTTTTGCAGTTGACTATGGCAACCTACAAATTAGTACAATATACTCAAACATGCAATTACATTCAAAAAAATTAGAAAAATTGAATGGCAGGCAAATGTTTTTGTTTTACGGGCACTAGTGGCTTGTGGAGCCCAATATAGCTTGCTTTGAGCAAAAACCGTACAAAACTAGCTCAAAATGAAGTTTTTAGGTAGCCCTCCTTTGGAAAAGTGCTCAAAATGCAAAAATATGTAGAGTGGAGGAAAAAAACAAATTTTCCCTAAAATAGGGTTTTTCTCGCTAAATTTAGTTAGTTATAACTAAATTTGAATTTTCCGCTAAAGTTAGCGGTTCCACTAAATTTTTTGCCAAATTTGGTAGTGGGTGAGGGAGGGGGATTTGACCCCTTGACCTCTCTTGATGGGAAGTGTCTTACAAAATTTATGCTAGCCACTTGGGCGGCTATGCTAAACAATTATATGTAAAGAGCAAAATGTAATTAAACACTTCCAAACTATAAAACCATACCTCTTCAAAAAACCATGGTTTTGGAAAGGCGGTTTTGAGAAAAAATTCCAGCAAAGAGAAAAAATTGATAGGTTGTTTTGGCAAGAATGAAGGTGGTTTTGAGTGTGTATGGCGCCTTAGATCATTTTTCTTCCTTCCTTTGAGCTTGTAATCTCTTCCTTGGTGAATTCTATCCTCCTCAACCTTAATTGCAATGAATAAAGGTGGTTTTGAGGAATTTGATGGTGGTTTTGAGGAATTTGATGGTGGTATTGTAGGGGATGGGGTTGGGAAGTTACAGAGGTAACTCTGGCTCTCTTTTTGCTTGCACAAGCTTCTCCAATGCTCCTCAAACTCTATTGTAATCCTCCAATATCCTTCAACCTGCTCTGAAACCAAATGTAATTTCACAAACAGGGATAAAATCCTGTATATTTTATTAATGTGAAATTAATCAACCATTACAATGGAGTGCTACAATATTTATACATATTGGACAACAATATATAAACAAATAAATATGTTGCATAGGTGCAACAATATGCCTAAATACATAAGCTTCCAAAATATCATATGGGAAGCACAAATGAATAATGATATAATTGTTATAACAACATAACAATTATATCCGTGAATATAATAAGAAAAATATGGTTTAATAAAACCATATAACAATAATAATTAAATAATAACAATTAATTATACAATGCATAATTAATTATCCTAACATATATCTCATATCGACTTCATGCTAAGGTTTTAGGAGGTTTTTATATTTGTTTTGGTGTTAACGATTGTTCAGAAATCTCTACACCTTAATTCTAAAATAATTCTAGGAAATTCTTTCAAGGTCACTCTATATTTCTCCCAAGGATATTAGGTTCCCATGCATAGGTTACACGTGACAATGAGAAACTAAAGTGAACTTTGAGCTATGATTCTTCATTTTTAGAACTCGATATGACCAAAAATGTAATATCTTGTTAAATCTTCCAAACCATGACCTAAAACTTAATCCTCGTACCTAAAACAACATTCCTAAAATTTATCCATGCTTTCATTTTCATACGAGCATTGAAAAATTATTATCATTCCTCATTAGGATAGGAAGACCTCAACAAGTAGTCTAGGTGTAGACCACAAAACCCAAATTTCATGCATTTTCCTTTAAGATTGACTTCAAACTTCATGAACACACCCAAAATGAAATGTTACACCTCTCGAAAATGCTGAAACATGCATAGTTTCCTTGGGAATTGATCCTCATACCTCATTAGGTCATGTTTTCTTCACTTTCCTTTTACATCTTAGTTTTCATAATTCAATTGGCCTTCAAATTGACTTGCATACTTTTGTTCACAAATTATAAATAATGTTTCCAAGCTCAAATAGTTTCATACATCCTCTCAAACCTATGTTCACTCATCTCACAAAGATACCATGCTTATACCTTCTCAAGGACACCTTCACAAGAACCTTTGTCTTTATATTGTCTTCAAATTCCTTCTCTCACATTGCAAATCAACCTTCACATCATTTCACTTATATTTTGACATCAATGACAATAAACAAGATGTGCATGATATCATTGACCTATGACATAAACCATGCCATTTTGACATTAATGAAAATCATTCAGCAATCTCCAACTTTTTCATTGATGATAACCATACTTAGAAACACTATGGTAACCACTCTCAAATATGAACACTAGGATATCATTCTCCCCCTTTAGAACACTCCTTCCCTTTAAAATTAAAGAAAAAGGAGACTGAAGACTTCTAAAACACTCCTTTTGCAACAAAATCTCAACAAGCATGATATAAACAAACTTCCATTTTGATTCTTAGATCAAAATGTCACTAACACAATGAAATGTTGACACCAATTATTTGACAAAAAGTCACCTTAGGCTCATATCAGTTGTGTAGATAAATTTTTAAGTGCACCATGATTTTAATCACCGTCTTAACACATCACAATATAGGGCTACAAAGCTCCCCTTGAGTAAATGATTCTCCTCACAAACATTATATGTTAACCACACTATTTCTCTCAAATATGAACATTCTATAAAAATAAGATATTTTATTAAATATACATGCATATTCTTTATTCTCCTCCTTTGATATCATATCTAGAACTCACCATACTTGGAAAAATGATTGGAAACATCAACCAAACTTGGAAGCATCAACCAAACATTACATGTTCCCATATCTTCATGCATACCTTCCAAAGCAATAAAAGCTCAACATTTATGATACAAGCATCATACAAGCATTACAAAAAATTCTCCCCTTACTTCAAATGAACTCAGATCAAATAATACTCGACATGAATCAAACCTTTGATCAAGAACTAGGCCACCATATTCTTGATACCAATTGAATAATTAGGGACTCCCTTTTTGTCTCCATAGCTTGATCTCACCATATGAATCATTATGACTCTCAGACCATGTCATACCAATACCACTTCTTAACATAGATCAAGCTCAACTCAACATATTCCATGATACTAAAGACAAACCTCAACATCAATCTGCTACAAATTGTTAGAAATAATGAAAAATTTTCTTACCTTTCATATACCAAAACTCATGTTAACATTTTTCAACTTTCTTCATGACTCTACATATCTTCTTGGAACTACTTACCTTCTTATGAAGTTAAAAGATCCTCTATTTAGCTCCCCCTTAATTTTTGAATCCTTTAATTACTACTAGATACCAATTGATTTTATGCAAACCTTACCAAATTTCCTTGATGAAACTACCATAAACACTCTCAAAATAGTATCAGTGACTCTTCCATTGTCTTCATAAAATGGGTTCATCACATGTATGCTCAGACCTATGCATAAAATAACTCTAGATATGATCATACAATCAACACAAGAAAACTTACATACCTTGATTCATTAACTCATAGATCAAACCAGATCACCCTATGTCCATGTTCTCCTCTTGAGCCACACAGAGAATAATAAGCACTTATGTCTTTATCAGACCTCTATGGAGATTAAACTTAGCTAGATCAGTCCTGCCAATGACCAATGATATTATTCTAAGGATGAAAAATATAATCCTCCATGTAGAGTAAGAATCATTTATGTTCTACTTCACTATGACCTCTCGGATAATTTCTACCTCATTCTTCATGATATGAAAGATAATACCATAAATTCATATGTCGGATCCTCTATGCAATAATAAAACACTCAACTCAACATGAACAACTCATACATACTAGTTTTTCATGATTTCATTGTGTTCTTCAAACCCATATCTAACCTATATGATCCTTCCTTTATGAAATTTGTCCCAATTTCTTCTGATCAAAATCCTAAATAGTACTCTATGGACTCACATTTTCTTCATATCAAGCATAACCATATAGGCTATATGGCTCAAAAATCATATTGGTCTTACAACCAATCACTTTCTCTCAAGTTCACATAGTTGTATTAGGCCACAAAACACAATCCTAAGCATAAAATGCACACCACACTCTTCATTTTTTCTACCTACCTATTAATTATTTACACACGTTCTTGATGCTTAACACCTTGTAACATAACTCCATGAATGTTATTTGTATGATCAAGTCATCACATACCTTGTAACACAACTTTTATTTTCCTTGACTTCCTCAAGTCTTCATATCATGATATCATCCCTACAACAAATATTCATGGTGATTTAACTTAGTGAATAATGTCTTTATGAAGCCTAATAGAGACACCCCAATTTCACAGAGCTCTAGAACACTATGAATTCAAGAGATTCCCAAATCTCCATCACCTTGCAATCATGAGGCTGATAGTATTTCTTTAGAATCCTCTTAGTCTTGATTGGCACTTCTGGATTGATGTCAACATCATCCTCCTTCTCCTCTATCTGAGATGATAACATACACTCTTGGAACTCTTCAACATCTAGCCTATTCTCTTCCATAGAAAATACACATTTCCTCTTGCAAGACTGATCGGACTCAATTTGATTGTAATTAGTTTCTCCTTCTCCTTATCTACATGATCTAACTTCATGGTGTATATATTCTTGTCTTGAACTCTAGGAGCTTCAACCTTCTTGTTCTTTATTATAGATTCATGATGACAAAATCTTGCAATATGACCACTTTGATGATAGTTATAACACAAAATTCTCTTCTATTATTTAAGTGAGAATTCATTCTATTCCTCCATGATGGATTAACTCTACAATCCATAACCCTATGTCCATATTCATTGCATGAATAACAATATCCTTTGAAATAAACTTTCATAATCCCATGAGTACTCATTCTTTGAGGTTATTTACACTCTCTTTATATATGACCAAACCGATGATACATGAGAAATAGTAACCATTGAATTAACTTTCATACCTCATGGTATTTGGTTTTATAATAGGATTAGTATTCATGTTACTCTTGAAGTTGACCTTATTTCTCTCTTATCAGCTTGAGTTGATTCATGACTAGTCATTCTATGCTAATATATTCCTCCTTTTGATCTTCTTTGAATCCTATACATGTATTATCATTTACAGATTTTTGTCTACTCATCATGTCATTTAGCCTTAGTACTCTTTTCAAACTTTTCAAAGGTATTCAACTTGGTAGATTTCCTACTTTAGTTATACTTTTAAGGACTTTATTTCTAATTCATACTTGATGTATTATTCTTCTTTATCCTTGAGACTTTTTATCACAAATTCAACCTAATTTTCCAATTGCTTGATGATCTCATCATGCATATTATCCATGTTACTGATTTTTTTCATAATCTTTGATCAAATACTTCAATTTTTTATTCTTCTTTCTTTGTATCTTTAGTTCATCTAGGTCACTTAACATCTTTGCTTCTAGGTTCACTTTTTCCTCTTCATCTTCTAAGTCTTCATTTAGACATTCAAATTAACTACCTAATTCTTTGGCCATGAATAGGACTTCATTTTTGTCATGCTTGACATGGTCATCATCACTATCAAATGAACTATTATCACTAACATCATAGGAGGTGTCATTATCTTATTTTGAATATAAATTATTCTTGTTATTGAATGATCCTTTCTTTCCATCATGCTTCTTAAAACTTCTCTTGTCATGCTTATGAGACTTATTGTCCTCATCATGATGTTCATCATGTTCTTCATGCTCATCATTATTCTTGTTAGGACATTTAGATGCAAAATGACCAATCTTACCACAATTAAAACACTTAAATGGAAATTTACCTTTGTACTTACCTGAGCCTCTCCTTATCTTTCTAACAAACATGGCTTCTAAATTTTCATCATCAATATTTGAATCAGAATTATCTTTTACCTTCTTACCTTGTGCCTTATTTTCATCCTTGAAAGAAAAATCCTTCTTGGGATGTCTTCCATCATTTTTCTCAACTCATATGTTTTCAATATCCCATGAAGCTCATCCATCTACAATGTTCTTAAATCCTTGGATTCTTCTACAAAGAGACCTTAGAATCAAACTTGGGTGTCAAGGACCTCAATACCTTTTGGAAAACTATTGATTCTTCCATATTTTCTCCTAAACCTCTGATGATATTAACCACTTCATCAACTCTCAATAGATAAGCATCAATTTTCTCATCTTCCTTCATTCTTAGGCTCTCAAACTATCTTCGGTGGGTTTGTAATTTTTCCAACTTGACCTTGGTGTCTCCTTCATAAATAGTCTAAAATTTATCCTAAATTCCTTTAGCTATATCCTAATTTATGACCTTCACAAAAGAATCCTCTGAAATACCACATAATATAGAATTCATTTCTTTAGAATTACTTTCACAAGCCTTCTTGCTTGTTGCATCGGTTGGGGTGTAGGGGGTATAATGTATCCAATAACCACTGATTTCCATATGTCATACCCTAATGACATTAGATATGTTCTTCATTTTGATGCTCCAAAATTCATAATTGGTCCCATTGAAGAGAGGAGCCTTATTTTTGGAAAACCTCCTTGAACTTGACTAGCCATACATGTGCTTCTAGGATCTCTTTCAATCTATTAAACTTGTTCAAAAGGACCATACTATGATACCAATTGTTTCAAGAAGCACACTAACAGAAGAGGGGGTGAATCAATGTCTTTAAACCATTTAATTTAGTTATATTAACTTAAATGAACCATTCAACACACATTAACCATTGTGAGATAATTATGCATGAAACAACCATTCACAAGAACACAAAGAAAGATAGAACACAACATATATGTGGGAAACCATTAAAGGAAATAAAACCCACTGATCTTTGTATTATTAAAAAAATTCAATATTTAGTGAAGCACCAACTCCACAAGGAGCACCAATGCCTAATGTTTCAAGCAAAACTTGACTTTAGAAAGCACCCACTTACAAGGAAGATATAAATCCACAATATTTAGTGAAGAAAAACTCCATAAGGAGAAAAAAATTTAGAAATAAAAGCTCCCTAAATAACTCAACACCAAATCAAACACCACTTGACCAAGTACCAACTCAACCAAGAAAAATGTTTTCCATATTCTTCTTATTATTATCTCAACAAATGATGGTATTCTTTGCTCTTCTCTATCTTATGTTCTCTTCTTCTTTGTCTTCTCTCTATCTCTAATGTATCAGTCAATTTATCATTCTCTCAAGATTCATGAACATATTCTAATCTCAATCATCAAATGGTATTCATAACCCTGTTTCTTTTCTCTTAGACACTCTCAAAATTTCTTGTTATACTTCGCTCATCATCTTCCTTTTCCTTGACATGGGAGTGAAGAAAATAAAATTTTAAAGTTTAATACCATCATATATTCTATGTAAACACATGTATTATGGTGTATAAGACCTCTTACACCTCTCTCAAGAACTTATGGCTCACTCATACACATTTTTCTCAACTACTCAAATAGGCATAAACTTCCTTACATATATACATGTCTCGAGAAAAACAAACACATAGGTCAGAAAAATACACAAAAAATATCTTATTTTAGATATGTACATGTATAAAAAAATCTGATAAACATTAATTAATCTCACCATGAGATTTTTATGTCTCCAATAGCTCCATTAGGCTATTTACTCCTTTAGGTCCCAAGAAGACCAACTTGCACTAGGTTTTTCCACATAGCAAAGAAAATTAAATTGCATGAACACATCTAAAGCTCAAAAATATTTCAAAATAATTTTCCATTACCTTCACTAACCTTTCCATGCTTGGAAAACTTTTCACCATGGATTCTGACCATGAAACCTTCTTGAGAACAAGAACTACCAAACTACCAAGAAACCATTCTTTAAGAATGAAGCTTATACCACTCTTGAATCACTCATCCATGAAAAATGAAACATGTAGATAGATATTAAATGACCTTAAAAACATAACCAATTTCATTAGACACTTCAAATCATGGGATAATGGATCAAGAATGTCATTGTTCTAAGATCACCAAAAATGTCAAACTATCCCCAAAAACCAAGAATGCATGATTGACTTGGTATGACCACTTAATGACTGAAACTTGTATATAAATCATCATATACATGTATTATGGGTAAAACCATCCTCAAACATCCATTCATTGATTTATCTAATGTAAAAATAATATCTACAAAAAAATCTTTGGAACATAGTTTTTTCTATGGGTTCCACTTACTCATATGAAAAACCAATACCATGTGGAGATAGTTGGGAGAATATACTAAATGAAACAATTTTTATAATAATTATGGAATGAGGGGGAGGTGAATCAATCCTAAAAAAATTACTTCATTTTCCATTACATATGTTCATCATTCAACCATCCATTCAACATCCATAAACAATGTAAGCTTATTAAGTGTGTATCAACCGTCTACAAGTGCAAGAGACAAAATAGAACACATGAACACCATATGTATGTGGGAAAACCTAATGGTGAATAAAACCCAATAAAACCTCTACTAATATTCCTCCTAAGTAAATGACTTTCATGAATATTACACATCACACAAGATTCATTTAGTGAAGCACCCACTTCACAAGGAACACCCACACCTATTTAGTATAACACCCACTATACAAGGAGGATAACACCCCCTAATGTGATCAAGAACCACTCAACCACATGAAAATAAATATAACTTAAGTATTGTTACTCCTACAAGATATTGTGATGAAAAGTTCAGCTTCATGCACATCAAACCCTATCAAACAAGCTCTTCTCCTACTTCACTCAAATTTACTCCTCCATTTTATGATTAGGTATAATGATCTTGCATACCTACTCCTTAACTCATATAAATTCTTCATTCATATTTTCAACTCTTTCCTTGACCCTTATATACTATTCTTCCACCTTATCTAGCTCTCTCACATCCCCGTTATCAACACAAGCATAAATGAGTCATTATAACTCACTTATATGCATGACACTTCCTTATAAAAACCACAGGTCAGATAATATAATTAATTTGGTCATATGAAACATGAAACACAACTATAGACTCATATAAATCACTCCAAGATACCTCAATGGTGGTCAATAGCTCAAACATCTCAAACTAGCACAATACATCTCAATTAGGACTAAAACATAAGCTTACTCCTCTAACTAATGAACTATCAACTTCAAGAGGGCATAAAACATATTTTTAAAAAATCAAAAAATTAATAAAACTAAAGGAAAACATCTAGACTCATAAAAATCATAATAATCTCTGCATCAACTCTCAACACTTAAATTATACCAAGAAGCAAGCACCTCAAATTAGGTCTCTAGCACCCAAAAATTCAATCTGAAGAGCGGAAAAATTGTCATCTTTAAAACCTCATCATGACATAAATGGAACAACAATGTAAATATCATGATGTTTACTATCTAAATCAACACACTTTAACCTCTAGCACAAGGCACAAGGCACTCAAACTCATGCATCTCTAAAATTGGTCAAACTAGTATCGATGACTAAAGAACCAATATTGAGGAAACCATGCTCTAACATCTCCAAAACCACTTGTAAAGAAAAACCAACACTTGGAAAAAATATCTTGGGATCTGAAAAAAACCTCCAAGCACTAACATGCATATGTCACATTGAAGAATACACACTAACACATCTGATCCAACTAACCTTCTTGAACAAGCCAAATAGGGTTGATTAGGCCATTAGGGATTAAGAAAAATTAATCTTTCCTAATCACTTCAAGGCCTCAAATACATCACATCATACTCCTATATGCTATCAAATCTCATATCATACTATTCCAACATTAAAAACATCAAAAATCACCTCAACCCATCATGACTAGGTTTCAGCCCTTAAGGCCAAAAGCAGTAGGGTGAATTGGAGGACCTGTATCTTAAATTTAATCTATTGTACATGTCTAAAAATTCCATGGATATCTATCACACATCTAATATTCCTATAAAAATCACATCTCTTCATGAAACTTCCATCTCGGACCTTAAGCTGTAAATCTCCTAAAAATAATGGTTTTACTCTTTTTACCAAAACAACTCGGATCATGAAACCACCACAAAAATTACGTATGAGGATTCATCTACATGTATGAGTCATCAAATTTGTTTTACCAATCAATTTCATGGATATACACATTATTTTTCATTTATTGTTATGTTGTTGGGTTTTAGGAGGGTTTTAAACCTCTTTAGTTTGTTAATGATTGTTCAGTAAAATATTGATGATAAAACTTATTCATTATTTTTAAAAATATTTTATACTCATGCCAAATCATCCCTAAAATCCTTAAAGTCCCATGCATAACCCACATGTGTAGCTAATAAGTTAAACATTCCTATTGAAATGCTTATTGCACTCTAAAGAACTCGTTTTGCCAAAACTAAATTTTCTTACTTTGTCTTCAATGATTTGTCCTAAAATTTGATCTAAGGTACCATAAAAACCTCATCCATGCTTTACAACTCTCATTCATACCATTTAAACCTTTGAGTTTCTCTAAAAACTAAGACTTACATATTCAAACATGCCTTTTCTCAAGAAACTTCCATCAATGGACCTTGAAAATGAATTAAACCTCTTAATACTGACCTTAGATTCCTTCCACACTTCATATGTAGTGTCACAACACACCTACCATGCTTAAATAGATGGAACTACTTCCATATCTCATGCCACTATCTCATCTTGTTTTACCTAGGTCTAGGAATAAGCCTAGAATGACTTTACTTCAACACATACTTCTCATGAATTGACCATGATGACCTCTTATAGACTCATTATAACCTCTTAGAAATCAATATAGCCAAGTTAGGCCTCATACCAACCTTTGGAACTCATATCATGACCATACTAGCTTACACCATGCTCAAGACCATGCCAAGACACCATAATAACTACACTAAAACCTAACACTACTAATCAACCTTCAAGATTGACTTTGATTAACACCTCATGAAGACACCTAAACTCCCTTTTCCATCAATGATATTTTACATCAATGAAAACTATACAGACACAATTCCCAACAATCTCTCCCTTTGTCATTTATGAAAACCACCTTTAAAAACATTTATGGCAACCACAAATGCAAGACACCTCTACAAGACCTTTTTTTCATGTTTTTAAGTCAACTCTCCCTCTTTGACATCTATGAAAAGCGTAGATGAAAAATCAACATGAAAACAACTAGAAAAGACACAAAAATAATAATTCTTAAACACAAACTTACTTGCTTGCAATCTCCCCTGGATTTCCCACTCACTCATTAACAACAGATGATCCATAAACTTGATGGGAACATGCATGACTCCCCAATATGATATGTTCATCCTTTGTTTCAGTCCATACTCTATCAACTTATCTAACTGAATTTTAATCTTCAAAAATTTCACATTTCATACCTCTTTGATCTCCATATAGACATGTTAAAATGTCTTATTCAACCAAATATGCTAGCATATCACACTCGAGAGCCTGCACCCTCTTTGATTCATCTTTAATCAACTTAAACCTTGTTTATGAAACAATTAATCAACATCCATACCTTATTAAAACCATCTGATATCTCTACATACTACTCTTGATAGACAACGAATCATGAGACCTAAACAATACCACTCCTAATCTTCTCATATCCTAGATGCATCATACAAATCAGCTCCCACCGAATTAATGCATTATATTTGGCTTCACTCTGATATACAAGTTCTATCACTTATATCACATCTAAACTATCAATAAAACCTTTAACTATCCTTAAAATATAGTCTAAAGTACTAAGGACATGCTCATATAGTCAATCAATGCATTAATCCATCAACTTTCATCTAGGAGCACACAAACCTTCAAGAGTCATCAACAAGATGTGTCCATACTTTGACCATCTATGAAACTATCTCCCCTTTGAATCATACTCCCATTCATGTGTAAGACCACTTTTTCAATAATATCAAACCATAAGACATACCTCTTTTGATACTTGTGCCATTATGGACTTGACCTTAATCATCATGAACCCTTTATACTTAGACCAAAAAATCAATCTATGCACATAGACTTCTTCATGAATGATACAAAACAATGAATAACAAAACCATACATTTGATAGATCAATAACCTAAACACTTTTTTAGATATGTCTTAGTCTAAATACTTTGTTTCAAATCATCTCAAACTTGTTCTCCTTTGCAGATATGTCTTATGTCTTGATACTTTCAAATATTTCAACTCTAGACCTTAGACCTTAGATTATATAGTACTTGTTATTTTTCCTTGAAATATAGACCTAACACCCTCTAGAATCATGTTTTCTAGAGACCCACTATAGTTACATGATTACCTACTTGACAACCACCTTTTCTAAACTTTAGAGAAACATACCTTCAAGCAGTCAAACCACCTTTTGCATATCTTCACCAATTTTCGATCATTCTTACACATTTATGTACCATCATGTGACATTTGTGACTAATAACAGCCCACCTATAACATTATACTTCACTTCATCCATTCAAAATCCTCTTGATGTAAACTTTTCTTCTTATGAAAACATAGAGGAATGGGTATGATTCATCTAGATGCACAACATATCCCTTTAGACACATATGGATATATTTAACTCTCAAATTTAACTGGTATACTCTTATTAAGACTCCTATCATAGATAAGGCAAGAAAACATCATGCTTCAATAGATAGGAAGATGAATCTATGAAGCCTAATGGAGGCACTCCATACACCTGATGTATCTAGCATTGTCAAACATCCATGTCCTCATAGAAAGGTCACAAAATTTGAGCTTCAACTCCCTTATATTCTTTAACTTTATTTCTCTATCATCCACTAGATAATCTTCTTAAGAAGATAACATAATTTCTTAGGGTTCTTTAACAAACAAACATGCTTCTTTGAACATTAGATCCATCATTACTAGAGAAAACAAATTTAGAGTCATCCTTTTCTTTCTCAACATGATAAGACTTTGCATCTTCCTTCCTCTTATAGGTGTCTTTTCTCCATCTATAGTACCATGTAATATGCCCAATATATTTCAATTGAAATAAACAATAGGGATCTTACATCAATGTGCTCCATCTCTCAAAATTTGTCTAGGTGTCTCTTGGTAGCAGTATATAGCAATGTGTCTAACTTTAATTGCAATTTAAACACACAACATCATTCTTACCTTCATTCCTCCATCTCTGTCTTGGTGGTTCATGAAGACAATATCTATGTATGTGACCATTCTCATGGAAATTATATCAAATTATGTTTCTTGATTAATCATCTATATTATCTCTCTCGTGGATGATCATTCCTAACTATATTTCTACACTCTTTTTCCTTATGACCAAAACCATTGCAATTGTAATAATAGCCATTGTCATTATTTTATACCTTAATACATTAGGTTTTCTAATGAATTTCTTGCAATATTTGACATTATCCATGGTTTTAGAAGTCTTTGACTAGACTCAACATGGATTTCCTCCTTTTTATATTTTTCCTTGAAACCCAAACTGTCTTATTACTAGAGTGTTTTTTGACTTGCTCAATGATCATCTAAATTTCTTGTGCTCTTCTCAAACCTTTGATACATCTTCATTATATTTGAGGCTAGGTCTAGCTCTTCCTTTAAGGTCTTCAAATCTATACTTAGTTTGGAATAATCCTCCTCTCTTACTTCTATAATTGTTGTGGTTTGTTCAAGATGATGTTTAAACTCCATTTTTATCTCTTTATACCCCTTATAATCATTTCTTAGTCTCTTATATTGAAGACATCAATTATTCATAGTACTTATTTAATGACCTCATTTTCTGATTTTTCTTTTTTTTGTAGCTCTATTTATTCTAGGAATTTTCAAATTCTAATTTGAAGTCATTCGTCTCTTTCTTCATCTAAAAGTCCATATAAATTTGATTATTTCCTTTAGAATTTCAACCATATTCCTTAGTCATGAGCAATGTGTCAAAATTGACCCAATCATCTCGCTTTTAGGGAAGCAAACTTTAGAATTTGTATTAAGGCATGATTTATCATCTTCATGATAATTTTCATCAAAAATGGATGGATACAGGGAGAATAAATAGTATACCTAAAATATAGATAGTTGTATATCGACAAATAAGGATTTAAATCATGTTCTAACTCTAACTAAAGGAGTTAATCCATCCTGAATCGAACTTCCATACATGTCCATGTGCTTTAATGATCTCCCTAAAGATGTTAAAATTTCTTCACCATGACCTTACTTTGATACTAATTATTATAAGTATATTGGAATGAGAGAGGGGATGAATCAATATTAGAAAACTTCTACTTCATTTTCATTACATACATTCATCATTCAATCATGCATTTTAACATTCATAAATAATGTGATCTTATTAAGTGTGTATCAACCATTTACAAGTGCAAGAGACAAGATAGAACACATGAACACCATATGTTTGTGATAAACCCTCAAGGGGAATAAAACCCACTAAAAATTCTACTAATATTACATATAAAAAGGGAATTGTGTGAATATTACACATAAGATTCATTTAGTGAAGCACCCATTTCACAAGGAGCACCCACCCCTATTTAGTATAACACCCACTATAAAGGATGATATCACTCCTTAAAGGTTATCAAGAACCCACTCAACCACTTGAAAATAAATATCACTTAAGTATTGTTGCTCCTACAATAGATTGTGATCACAAGTTCAACTCCATGCACATCAAACCCTCTCAAACAACCTCTTCTCCTACTTCGCTCAAATATTCTCCTCCATTTTCCAATTAGGTATAATGACATTACATAGATACTCCTAGAATATTCTCAAATATTCATTAATATTATCAACTCTTTCCTTGATCCTTCTATACTCTTCTTCCAACTTCTCTAGCTCACTCACATCCGCATTATCAACACAAGCACAAATGAATCATTATAACTCACTTATATACATGAAACTTTCTTATAACAGCCACATGTTGGCTAATACCATTAAGGTCAGTCATGAGAAACATGAAAACACAAATAAAACATCATATAAATCACTCTAAGATACCTCAAGGGTTGGCAATAGCTCAAATAACTCAAACTAGCACAAGGCATCTCAATTAGGCCTAAAACATAAGCCTACTCCTCTAATGAATGAAATATGAACTTCAAAGGAATAAATCATATTTTGCAATACTAAGAAATATTCACAAAAATTAAGTGCAACCTATATACATCATCAGAAATCATAATAATCTTTGCATCAGCTCTTAACACCATGAAAAACACTAAGAAAAAACACCTCAAACTCGGTCTCTAGCACCCATAAATTCAGTCCTCAAGAGCCACAAACTTATCATATATAAACACATCATCATGACACAAATTACACATAAATGGAAAAATAATGAACTATAGTATCTTAAAAAAACACTTTAACCTCCAAAACATGGCATAAGGAACTCAAACTCATCCATCTCTCGAAAGCGGTCAAAATGGAAACAATGACTCAAGAACTAGTGTTGAGGAAACCATGCTATAACATCTCCAAAACCACTTCCAAACACAACTAAAAATTTGAAGACATCACCTAGGATTTGAAAAACACTTCCAATTACTAACATGTATAGGTCACATGTAAGAATACAAACTAGCACATCTAATTCAACTAACCTTCTTAGCAAGCAAAATAGGGTTGATTAGGCCATTAGGGATTAAGCCAAAGTTCATCTTTCCTAATCACTCCATGGCATCAAATACATCACATCATTATATCTAATATCATTTCATATTTCTCCAACATGTAAAACATCATGACTCAACTCAAACCATTATGACTAGGTTTTATCCCTTAAGGCCAAAAGAAATAGGGTAACTTGGAGGACCTATATCTTAAAATTTATCCATTTAATTTTATAAAACTTTCCATTTCTATTTATCAAACCTCCCAAAATTCTTGTAACATTTTACTTCTCTTCATGAAACTTCCATCTCGGACTTAAACTCCAAACAAGGGTTTTTATTTTCCTTACCATAATAGTTGGATCATGAAACCACATCCAAAATGACTTATGAGGAATCATCTACATGTATAATTCATAATATTTTATTTCTCAATCCATTTCATGGTCATACACATCATTTTTCCTCTACTATTTTGTTGTTATGGTTTAAGGATGGTTCTAGAATCCCTTGAGCTTGTTAATGCTTATTCATAAAAGATTAACGACAAAACTAGTTCATTATTTTTGTAAAATATTCTAAAATCCATGCTAAATCATCCCTAAAAGCCTCAAACTTCAATGCAAAACCCGCAAATTTGGGTGAGCATTCATACATTCCTATCCGAGAAGGTTTTTGCACACTTGAGAACTCAATTTTTCCAAAACTCAATTTTATTTCTTTGTGTTCAATGATTTGACCTAAAATTTAACCTAGAGCGCCATAAAAACTTCTTCTATTCTTCCCAACTCTCATCCATACCATAAAACCTATAAATATATCTAAACACAAAGAGTTGCATATGCAAACATGTTTTTCTCTCAAGAAACTTGCTCCAATCGATCTTGAACATCCATCAAACCTTTGAATAATGACCTTGGATTCCTTCCACACTTTATATGAAGTGTCACATCACACCTACCATGCTTAAAAACATTTCCTTCTCCATATCTCATGTCACTATCTCATCTTATTTGACGTGGGTCTAATACTAGGCCTAGAATGACCTGAATCAACACATACTTCTCATGAAATGACCATGACAACCTCTTACATAATCATTAACAAATATTAGACATCACTTTGACCATTTTAGGCCTCATACAAGCCTTTGGAACTCATATTATGACCATAATAGCTTGCATACCATGCTCAATATCATGCCAAGACACCATAATAACTACACTAAACCTCGACACTACTAATCAATCTTAAAGATTGAATTTTATCAACACCTCATGGAGACATCTAAACTCCCTTTGCCATCAACATGATAAATAAATAGACATAATTCCCAACACCAATCATAAAACTTGACAAATCAATCCACTCGAACTGTTTGAGCCATATATCTCCTATTGACTTCATGATAGGTTTTAGGAGGGTTTTATACCTATTTTGGTTATAAAATTGTTCATAAAGCTTTTGACCTCAATTATAATAATAATGTTAGGAAATCTTTCTAGGTTAGTCCTATATCTTTCAAAAAGAGATTAGGTTCTCATGGAGAGGTTACATGTGCCAATAAGCAATTGAAAGTGCACTTTGAGTGGGATTCCTCATTTTGAACTTGATATGAAAAAAATGCAATATCTTTCTAAATCTTAAAAATCGTGACTGAAACATCATAATCATACCTAAAACAAATTGAATATCCTTAATCCATACTTTTGGTTGCATACTCACCTAGAAATGATCATCATGCCTCATTAGGATAGGAAAACATCAAGAAGTGGTCTAAGTTTAGAAAACAAACACCACTTTTCATGCATTTTAATTCAAACCTTGACTTCAAAATTTATGTACACACCTAAAATGACATGTTACACCTCTTAAAATCTCACACATGTATACTTTCCTTGAAACTAGTCCTCATACCTCATTAGGCCATTTTTTCTTCACTTTCCATCTACATCTTAGTCTTCATGCTTCAATTTACCTTGAAATGACTTGCATACCTTTGGTCATGTATTATAAATAATGTTTCCAAGCTAAAATGATGTCATACATCCTCTCACAAATGTGTGCATTCATCTCACCAAGCTACCATGCTCATACCTTCTCAAGAACATCTTCACAAGAACCTTTGTCTTCACATTGTCTTCAAATTCTGTCTCACACACACATTTCCAATCAACCTTCACACATCATTGCACTTATGTTTTTACATCAATGACACACTCAAAAATCTCCACATGACATCTTTGATCTATGGCATCATCCATACATACCATCAAGCTTTGACATCAATGAAAATCATTCAATGAAAGTAGTAATCAAACATTACAAGGTTTATTAAATATTGTAAATTAAATAATAACACACAACATAATAAATAAAAATAACACAAATACCAATACTTAATTAGAAAACCACGAAGGATAAAAAAACCATAGTAGAAACATAGATTTCCATTAGGTGAGAAACAAATTTTCTGACAAGTCTAGTAATTTACCCTCTTCTTCACCCACTTCTCTCCCTTTTACATTTTCAAAATGTTTTTCCTATGAATTAAATTCACCCAACCCCAAGGGTCATATATAAATATTTTTATGGGTGTGTCTTCTCATGAAGCACCCCACCACATTTATAAATTGATTTTAAATAATCAATTAACCTTATAAACTAGAGTTTATATTAAATAAATAAAAATATTATATATTTTTATTTATTTAATTATAAACTAAGGTTTATAACTCAAGAACACTTAAGAGGGGTTAAACCCTACTTAAGATTTTTTAAACATTGTATAAGCAAACCATAGATATGTAAAGTTAAATTTTTGAAAATATATAAACATTATTCTTCTCTTAATATCTCGTAATTAAATACATGACAAACTAGACTAATATAGATAACTTGTATATTGAATAACTGCATAACCATATATTTATATATGAGGTAGATATCCTCGTAATGTAAAAATCTAGCTTCTAAAATTTGTAAAGGAAACAATTAAATCAAATTACCCAAGCTTTTAGATAACATAAGATTCACACTAAGAGTCATATTAGATTGATTTGAAAATGAATTATATATTATGTAGAAATAATATATGGATGATAAGTGGTGAGATGAAAGTTTCTCTTTATATGCCTTACAAATTCATTAAACACATGACCAAAACTACAACTAGAATAGTCAATATATATTATTAGTTTTGAAATTGATCCAATGCAAGATATGGTTGTAATTTTGAATGCATAAGGAAAGTTAACTTATAAAAAATCATAGATAAAATTCCCACTATATATTAACAATCCACATTTATATCTGACACCAAAATTTAACACTTGGATTAAAACACATGTACCTACATATTATGAATAGTCTGTGTGGTTTTCATAGACGTGAGATGTGAAATTTAATACTTTAACCTTTTAAAGGAAAGATAATTTATACAGTGGAGAAATAACATTAGTCTTAGAATAGTCTTTCATGGATCAGCTATAAGGTTCCAAATGTGCAAACCCACAATAAAATTAGTTTTCATGACAATACACTCCAACTTGTCATTATACAAATATTTTCCCTGAGAGTTTTTCTCCATAACTTATCATGCTCTTGATATGTCTCAGATCAACTTAGCTTCTAAAGGCCATGTTTTCATGTTTATAGTATTAATCATAGTCCCTTGTGTTGATTTCAGGTTGCATATTTCTTAATAATTCACTAGATAAATCTTTTTACTCTCCTCTTTCCCATGCCAAAGAAAATACTTGATGACCTTATATATCCTTTCTACCATTTATATCTAGGTAGCTATAAAACTTTGTATGTATGTATGTATGTATGTATGTATTGCAACATTATTTTTATCAAAATAATGTATGTATGTTAATGTTTCTCTTCCATGTTGTAAGCCTGACATTAATTTTTATCAAAATAATTTACCTTCCAAAATTTATAAGTAGTTCTCATTAGTCACACACACACACAACACACACACATTGAATTTTTCAATTTTTAATACCAAAAATTCTTGGGATTTTATAAAAATATGAAAATATGTTAGAATCATCGAGATAAAATATCAATATGGAAAATATATTTCTCCATATTAACATTTTATCTCAATGTTTTCCCATATTTATTCATAATTCTTTGAAAACATAAATCCTTCCTGTTTCAACCATCCTAATAAGGATGATGACGTTAAAATTTTGTAGATTAGTATAGGAATATCAATCCAAATATATTACCTTAAATATTTTTCCTTTTTCTCTCACTTTTGAAGTACTTTCCCCAAAGTTTTAGCCAATATGATAAATGTTTAAAAGGAGATAGGAAGCCCTTTATTATTTCCTTTAGAAGTTTGGAAAAATACGACTCTCATTAACTATAATAGATAAGTAGATACAAGTTACACAATTTCATAAATTACCTAATTAACTCTTCCCTAAAACCAAAGGCTCTCATAAATTTCCCTTAATAGGTCCATCTCAATATATCATAGATTTTATAGTGTTCAGTTTCATAAACAGACCCAATTTTTGTCTTATTTCAAGGTATCCAATATTTCATGATTCATCGTGATATAATGAAAAAAATTCATCGTTAAAAAATCCTTCCAATTCAAATAATATGAACTTTATACGTATGAATTTTATAATTTATCTATTACTTCTAGAAATTATATCATACACTATACTATATAAGGATCTTAATCTTAAATCTACCAAGTTCGATGATGAGATTTTTGAGAACTAAGGAAATAAAGGTAAAATTAAAATCCCTTAGATTTATCTTTAGGTTGTTGATTCATTTACCATAGTTGTAAATTATTTTCATGTGAGATCTTAGAACTTTTGAAATTTCATTTCTTGAAATTTATCTATCCTTAGAGATTTATTGGATCCATCAACTATAGTGTCATTTTTATCTCCTCTAAATATTATTTTGTTATATTTTATTCTATTCATATGAAACTATTTTTAGAATGGTATCTATGAATATTCCCTTTATATTCATTCTTTTTTCTTGAATAATAAATTATTGAAGAAACATGATGTTTTCTTCTCAACATCCTTAATATCATTCAAAAACACATGTTTTTGTCAAATTAATCTTGTAGAACATATTGAATCACCTTAAATTTACCTTTGATTAGTTAAATAATTTTTTTCCTATCCCCTTTCTTTATGTAAGACTCACTTGATTTCTAATTCTATAATATTTTTCTCTTAAATAGATTTTCTTCATTTATCATTCATAGAAACTTTGAAAACCAAAATTTATGCCCTTGAATGTTCTTTGGTGAACACTCATAACTTTAGGTAACATGGGGTGATTATCGTAGTTGTGGGACCTACAAAATGAGATCAATGTCTAGAGAAGGTTGGTTCCTCTGTGATTGTAGCCTACCACAACTAAAAATGCAACAAAACTAATACTAACTATATTTTTTTAATGATCTAGGGTTAAGAAGGAAAGGGAGAGGTTACAGGTTAAAAGAGGGTGATGCACCAAACTAAAATAGGATTCAAACTTGGTTTATTGACACAGTTCAAACTATTGTATGAGAAACCAAAACAAACTCATAGATCTGTAAAATATGGATATATAGACGGAAAGAGAGACAAAGGGTTGATGAATTCAAATTCAATTTAACACATGAAGGAAAACCACATTGCATTACATTAAACAATATCATTTTCTTTCACATAATGTGAGGCCCACAATTTCCATAAAATATATCTTCTAAGGTCTAAAAGCATGGAATTTTTTGCTAAAACTACAAATCTTAGGAGAGAAATATATTTGTATTGAATGAGTATGGTCACCTATGATCGATCATTTGATTTTACTTGTATTATAGATATGGTCACCTCGAATGTCAAAATAAATTCTAGCATGGTCCTTGATCCCAGCGCATGCCATTAGATTTGTGCCAAGTGGTGTCATTAAATTTTGGTGGTTAGGGTGGTTATCTATTTGTTTCGAGTTCGGCGTATGGCTTCACCACCTTTCCACATGTTTCAGCAACTTCTACTTCTTCTTTTCAAGTTTTCTATGTTAAGTGTACCCTCATAATCATCCATACTATTTTTGAAGATCGGAAATCCTCCATGCCACCCATAAGGGCCTAACCTTTGAATCTATGGATACTCCTTTAATTTTTATTTTTGAGAAAACACAGTTCCTAGGACATTCAATTGGTGAGCTCCTTGAACACTAAACTAGTGTTCAAACTTCTTTACTTCAACAAATCCCTTTGATTCCTTCATGAATAAAAAAATCCTGTGCTTTAAAAAACCTTCAAAATTTTCTTAGGACTTATTTCCTCGGTGTTTGTAAGTTTGAAAGAATACCATGCTAACACTAAATTCAACCAATTTCTTCCTAATTCCACCTTATTTGATTCCCTTAATCATTATAATTAACAAATTATAAATCCACATAATAAATTACCAAAGATTATAGATTATGATGTGTGGTTAAATTAACCATAGATTAAGATGTTTATATTTGCATTACAAAAATGAATAATGAATGAATGAAATTAAATAATAGTAAAGTAAATGAGACATAAGACACCAAATTTATAGTGGGGAAACCCAAGGAAAAAAACCCCACTAAAATAAAGCACTACCTATATTAAGAATTTATCAAACACTTTTACCCAACACTTCCACTTCTCTCCTCGGTCTCACGAAAATTGCGGAGAAAATCTCACGATTTTTACAATTTATAATGATCATCAATATGATCATCATATAATAATATATGAAATCATTACAATCCATGAGGGATCATCTATATATATATAGGATGGGTGAATGGTCATACTATTTTCACTCTTAAATGTGAAAGACTGACATAATAAATTTTATTAAATAAAATTTAAAACAAAGGGGTTCATGAAGTGGTGGTCCACCAAAAGGTATCCCCACTTGACATTATTACCCCAACACTCCCCCTTAATGTTAAGTGGGAAAAAAAACAAAACATGCCAAATTACCTTTTTCTACAAAAGGATTTATAGATCCATAAATCATCAACAATGATTCATAAGCTAGCATGTAAACAAGGGAAATCATACAAATCTTCCCATACATAAAATTCTTAGGACAATTGCTTTATATATGAAGACTTATATCATATTATGGAGCCTTTTATAAAATAAGGCATATCCCATAACTAATGCTTGTTGGGATTTACAAGTAAACTTCACATATTGTGAATTGTTTACTTATTACAAAATGGAGGAAGTATTGAAGTTTACAACATTCATTAAGAGGTGGAATTGTCATGCACACTCCCCTCAATGGAAACTCTGATAGGCCCAACAAGGCACAAAACTTGCAAAACTTCACAACACACAATGGCTTGGTGAAGATATCTACAACTTGATCTTCATTGAAAACTTGAGATCAATATCACCATTCAGGACTTTCTCTCAAATAAAGTGCATATGAACTTCTATATGTTTTGTCCTTTGATGTTGAACTAGATTGTTTGCAAGAGAAATGTAACTCTAGTATGTCACATAGAAGAGTATTTCTTCCTTTGATGCCCATATGTAGTTCATCCAATAATATTTTCAGCCACATAGCTTCCTTTGCTGCTTCCATAGCACTTCTATACTCTGCTTCAGTAGAAGAGATAGACATTGTTGGTTTCTTCTTTCTACTCCAAGTGATGGAACCTCACTCCCAACTTGAAAACATATCCAAAAGTAGATTTTATATCTATAACATCACCAACATGGTCAGAATCACAATATCCAAATAATTTTGCATCATCACAAGAAGAATAATAAAAACCATAATTAATTGTTCCTTTAACATATTTCAAAATTATTTTTTCCATTTTCCAATGATCCTCATAAGGATCCTGCATAAATCTAAAAAAATCCTACTGCATATGAAATATCAGGTCTAGTAATAGTCAAATAAATTAGACTACCAACTAGTTGTCTATACAGAGTAGGATCAAATTTAGCACAAGCAGGTTTAGGATCTAATTTCACACCAACTTCAATAGGAATGGAAATAGGTTTACATTAATCATGTTAAATCTTCTAAGTAAATTCATAGCATACTTGAGATTGAGATGCAATAATAGATTTATGATCTTGAAATATAACCATGCCTAAAAAATGATTTAGCAAACCTAAATCAGTCATTTCAAAACGTTGTTTTAATCTTTCTTTGATTCTAAAATTAAATTTTTATCACTTGCTAGTAATCAAAAGATCATCAACATATAAGAAAATAATGATAATATGATTATTTTCAAACTTAACAAATAAATCATTATCAGAACAACAGTTAGTGAAACCAAGATCTTGAAAGAAACTATTAATTTTAGCATACCAAGCTCTAGGAGCTTGTTTAAGACCATACAAATATTTAGTTTACAGACATATAGTTCCTTACCAGGTTCTTCAAAACCTTTAGGTTGACGCATGTATATTTCTTCTTTTAATCACCATTTAGAAATGCATTTTTAACATCCATTTGGTGAATCTCCCAACCATATTGGGTAGTCAAGCAAGAAGAATCCTAACAATGCTCATTTTAGCTATAAGAGAAAAAGTTTCAACATAGTCAAGACTAGGTTTCTAAGTGAAACCACGAGCTACTAACCTTTCCTTGAATTTATCATTTCTCCTATATAGTTATACTTGATTTTATACAACCACCTAGATCCTACAATGCTTCACTTAGAAGGAGGAGGGACTAGTTCCCAAGTGTTATTTTTAATCAAAAGCATTGTATTCATCTTTCATAGCCTGAATCCATCTATCATCTTGACAAGATTCTTCAAAATATTGTGGTTCAACCTCATAGAGGGTCATTAAGGCATGATAAGAATGTTGACTATGAGTTACCTTTCTAAGACTAACAAGATGAGAATCCTTAACAAGATTTTGAGCCCATTTAGGAATCTTGGGATGCAAAATTTTGAGATGACTCCCCTCAATCTCCATCATATCTAGATTAGGATAATCATCCTCTTGAAATTTTATTTCCATATTTTTAGGAGAAGGATTATCAGGCTCTATCTCAAGAGAGAAAAGGAGGGTTCATAAGAAGCATCACAAAATGTTTTCTCTAAGACATGAACATTCTTGTTTTCAACTATGTCATGCTTGAAAGGGTCATAGACTCTTAATAATTTAGTTTACAACCATAACCAAAAAAATACAAGAAAAGGAGGTTGGATCAAGCTTCTTCCTTTTAACTTTTGGAATGAAGATAGAAGAGGAATATTGAATATTCTTAAGTGAGAGATATCTGGTTTTTGTTTTGTCCATACTTCATGAGGAGTAGCTTTGATGAAGAGATTTAGTAGGAAATCTATTAAGAATATAGACAACAATGTTCATAAATTTTCCCATAAAAACTTAGGCACATTTGATGCATGAATCATAGTCCTAGCCATTTCTAAAATGGTCATATTTTTCCTTTCTGCAATGCCATTTTGTTGTGGGGAATAGGGAGTTGTCAACTCTCTGTTGAATCCCACATGAAACACAAAACTCATCAAAAAAATTTACTAACATACTCACCTCCATTATCAGTTCTAATTCTTTTTATTTTCATATTAGAAGAATTTTCAACTAAGGCTTTAAATTCTTGAAATTTAGACAAGACATCAAAATTTTCTTAATGAAATAAGACCAGTCATCCTAGAGAAATCATCAATAAAGGAAATAGTATAAAATCACCACTAGAGAAGGGAAATTCAAGTGGACCTCTCACATCACTTGTGAATCAACTCTAATAAATGAGAAGAATTTGGATCATGATGTTTGTGAAAAGGTTCAACATGTTTCTTACCATGCAAGCAACTTTCACATGTTTCATGATCAAATTTCATTTAGGAAGACCAATTACAAGATTTAGGTGAGACATTTCATACAAACTTTTGAAATTTACATGACCTAATATTTCATGCCAAAGTTGAATATCATTCCTAGAAGAGGAAGAAAAGCAAGATTCAGACACAAATCCATCAAAAATATATAAGCCATTTTTTTATACCAAAAGTAATAACATTACTTGAGTTTATCTTTTACATACCATTTATCTTGTAGAAAAACAACTTTATAGTTTTCTTTAGTTAGCTGAGAGAAAGATATCAAATTATTTTTCAACTGAGGAACATACAAGACATTCCTAATTACCCCATTTGCCAATTTAACATTCCCACAACTTCATATCTAATGATGGAATTATCTCCTAGATATATGGTTTCCTCACATTTAACAACATCTGAGAGGATACCGAAATATAGGTCATGTGCCTAGAGTCACTACTACATAGGATCCATTCATTTTCATTTGAAGATAAGAGAGTAGTATAAAAAGCAATAGATTGTTCAACAATATTTCCATGATTTTACTTCTAATTTTTCTTTTGACTATTTAGCTTAGTATTTCTAGTATTCTTAATAGATTTGTTAGCTTTCACATGACAATCATACTCTTTATGACCAAATTTTCCACACTTGTTACATGTTCCATTAAATTTGACTTTAAGGTTCTAACTTGTTGTCCTCTCAAAATTTCCCCTCTTTTGAAAGTTAGAATTTTGAAAATTTTGAGTTGGCACCCTTTAGTAATGTTCTAGTGAAGTGAAAACTTGAAGAGATGGTGAAAATTCACATTTATTGGAGTCATTTTGGTGATTTACGGGTCTGTCGGACATTTTTGTCCCTCATGTCCCAAGTACCTCTGGGCCTTTTGTTTACCGATCGGCCGATTTCCCCATGCAAATCCTTGTCTTTTGGCTTTATCGGAACTTTTGGCCCATTTGTCCCAAGTTCGCCTAGACTTCCTTTTCCCCGATCACCCACATTAGGTTCTTCACATACTTTTGTCTCATCTGTCCCAAATGTGTTTGGGATTTCTATTTGCCGATTCCTGCATCACCCACGCGTCACCCGAATCGTGTCTTTTGTATCCCTAATGTCCCGGAAGGAACATCCAGGGCTAGTTTTTCTACTTTTCCCACATCTCATATTTTTGAGTCAGTGAAAGTTGTATTTAATACTCATTAATGACCTTATCTCTCTTGAACAACTATTTAAAGGGACTACTACCTATGCATTTGTCACATTGCTCGCTTGACTTTCTTTTGCCGAATCCTTGCAATTGAAGTCATTTGTTCGTTTCCCTGTATCCCTTTGCATTTTCATCACGAATTTGATCTTGGAAGGTCATTCCTCTGTGCATTGCAAAAATGAAGATCAAGTTTCAAGGGCAAGAGCATCTGTCACCTCTCGAGACCTTTGTACCAAATATTGGGGATAGTGAGGTTCGGCACTTATAATTTGGAGATTTTTGGGTAGAATAACATGCCAACCACACACCATGGCCCAAATGATTAGTGATAGTGGAATTGCATACATGGCTGGTTTTCCCATCTCTGTGCATACGTGTGTCGACACTTTGTGCTTGCTGTGGAGCCCATTTTAACTCAGATACCAAGGAACTTACTAATGTGCATGGGGAATTAATTGCTAAACTAGATGTTGTGCCATTGTTGCTTCCCTACGCATTCTAGAGATGGAAGACTCCATCATTCTCACTCGTGCTCAAGCTCAGACCCTGTTTGACCAAGATAGTGAAAAATACAAGGCATGAAATGGAAAAATCATGGTTAAAGAATCCTAAGAAGGGAGTGTCCCAACTCTCAAAGTATTATTCGGGTTGATTTCAATGAGGAGATGTCTGATTTTATCATTTTTCTCACCTATCATGGAATTTCCCTCACTAATTAATTTCATTTTTGGATGTGCCTTTATAAACATCATTTGTGAGGGCAAGAGAACATAAAGCTGGGCTGAAATTGTTTGTATGAATTTGGTGATCAATTGTCAAGTGTTGAGAAGACTAAGAAGTTTTATATGACTTCTTATCTCATGTATACCTAAATTTTAGCATCTCGAGAGTGGTTCGGTTTCACCTACATAAAAGGCAAGAAGGATGAACCTATCTACACATACTGTCCTCAATTTACCCTTGAAGCTAGAAATCACAATTTCAGAAGGGTCAATGATGCTTTCACCATGTATATTGTAAGACTCTTGGAGGGTGACACTGCTAGGAGATTTTCTGATGAAGCTATGACTCTGATAGATAAGTATGGGGCTTTCTTCATCCAATTTAGAAGGTTCTCATACATCAAGTTGGCTGGCTATGAAAGTACACCCCTTAAGCTCCCATGTTTTGCAATGATAAAATGGCTCTAGTTGAAGTGTGTAGACAACTTGATAAACTACACAGAACCTGCAGAGACAAGAAGATCATTGGTCTTCATTTCCCTATCTCCTTGGGAAATTATACATGTAAAACAACTCTTGGATGCCCAAAAGAAAGAACTATTGCTCCTCTCACTTTATCCATTTCTTCAGACCCAGGACTTGTTTTGATCTAAAGAAGTTTATTGATCAAAACCTCAGGATAATTTATCATCATAAGCCAGACACTTGAGGATTACTGGGCTGATTGTGCTGATGATTTTGAAGCCAGAAGGAGGCACTATGGTAGACTCTCTTTGCAACAAATTGCAGATCTCAATCTCTACCAAGTTCCTGAAGGGCTTAAGGATGATGATGAGGACTTACAGTCCTTTGAATATGAAATATCAATCAAACACACTCCTTTAGAAAACTTGGATTGGTACAAGAAAGAGAAAGATGATTTGGTTGAGATTATTGCCCCTGTTCTTGTAAGAACTAAGGTTTGGTTCGAACAGGAAAGTTCGTGAGCTCAAGAAGAATCGGGTAGATATTCTTCCAGAGATACTTCCACACCAGGGAAGGAAGCACATACAACCAGTACTGAGGTACCTGAGAAAACCCCTCCTTCTTCATAAAAGAGCCTGAATCATCTACTCCTTCTTCCACTCAAGTGTATCAAAAGAAGATTAAAGAGGTTAAGCAAGAACCAATTGATGAAGAATCTCTTTCAGAGTAGTCAAAATTTCCTTTAGGGCTGGAGAACATTATTGTTCTTAGTGAAAGTGATGATGGTGAAGTGCCAGATCTTGCAGGAGCTCTTGAAATCACTACTAAAGAAGGAAAAGAGGTTCCAAGTACTGAACCTCCTAGTATAGCAGACTCCTCTCTGAAAGGAAGTTCCTGAGGTCTCAAGTACTTCTCTACTTGGAGGAAATAGTGGTTAATACTTTGAGTGCCATGAGTTCACTTTCTCTTGGGCCTCTTGTTCCTTCCTCTTCTTCTTCTACATTTTCTGGTGTAGTCCCTTAGTTGATAGAAGAAGAAAAATCTTCTTCTTGTCTAAAGGGGTGAGATTTTGATGTTGTGGCAGCTCTGTTGGGTACTGCCCCTCCCCCTCCAGCAAAGAGAGCCAAGACCACTTCAAGGTTAGTAAATGATTCTCGGGCTAGAGTTCATGGAATTTGAAAATCCCAAGGTTGATAAGGTAGAGCAGGATCTTTTGGTCTCTGATTTAGAGATTTCTAGAATCCCAATGGGAGAATCCACTCCTGAAAGTGAGGTTCATAACCTTTAGGAAATAGTAACAAAGGTTATTGAACAAGTGGAGAAGGGCAAGTAGACCATAGAACAGTTGGAAGAACAAAACCAAGTTCTTTCCAACTTTATCAAGTCATTGTTGGCCAAAGATAAGGTTTTGGATCCTGCCCCACTGGCTGCTCTTCCACCCCCCATGATTCTCAGCTAGGATGAAGTTCAGAGCATCAAAGACATACATAAGTATTCTACTTATGGGAAGGTTGTTGAGGCCATGGTGGATGGCATGATTATAGCAGGATTGAATTTCATTGAGGAAGCCTTCAAGACCAACGAGAAGGTGATTAATCTATAGTAGAGACTCACTTCCTCAATCAAAGCTATGGATAAAGAGTTGAAGCTCTGGAGTAGTTGTATTACATATCTTCACCTAATGGGCCAAATTGATGAGAAGATCCTGTTGGTCAACAATGTATTTGATGATGCCAAGAATAACTTGTCAAAGGCATGGATTTTTAGTGTCGAGTGGAAGATGAAGGTTTTGGAAGAAGCACTGGGAGAATTAAAGAATGTATGGTAGAAAGGAGAGTCTTTTAAAACTTTTGTTTCATCTACCTTTAAAGATATCCATTTCCAACTTTGGATGAAATTTTAGGTGTTCCCTTCTCTCTTCAAGAAATCAAATCTCGAGTTAAGAACATTTTCAAGGATGACTTGTTCGAGAGAGGATTCAATTATCAAAGAGAAGATAAAGGAAATTTTCTCTCTTGATCTGCCATTCTTGAGGCCAATAAAGAATACCTAGAGCATACCGAATTTGACAAAGATATGGAGAAATGTCTAGGAACATGGACACATGCCACCTCGACACCACAATTCCAAGAGGCATGGAAATAGCAAAGCATTGAAAAAAAATTCAGATATCGATCCTCAAATCGGTGGGCCCTCCTCACCATAATTAGATGTCCCTTCTTGAGATTTTCTTTCTCTTCTTCTATTTTTGTGCTAAAATCCTTTTAATTAATTAAGGACGTCATATTATGCATTTCCTTGATTAATCTTTTAGTTAAAAGGAATGGTTACCAAATGTAACCAATTTGTAAGCTATATAATGAGCTCTCCATGCCATTCTAAGGGTTGGAACTCTTATTATTTTTGAAAGTGTAAAAGAGTCAAAAGCTATCAATACAAGAAGGTTTCCCTTTCTATTTCTACCTGTGTTCATTCATTCCTTCTTATCTATTAAAAATTATTGAATCATTAATCTTTTTTTTTACATTAAGAAGCTTTGTATTCTTGTGGATGTCATCTCTGGAACTTTGTGTCTATGAAATAACATCTTATGGTTTTAATGCGAATGATTCTATTCTATACTATCCTAGTTTAGCATTTATAAGGAATTATTTTACTATCTATATTTCCTAAGATTTTTATTCTACATTTTCCCATTCCTTAGTTCTTCTGTCCTTTTGTATTGATAATCTTCATTTAAAACACTTTCATGATATCAAAGTTCCTCTTTGAAATTAAACATTGTACATTTGTGAATAGTTTTTTTCTTTCAATAAGGGAACCTCTCCCATTAAAGAGGAGGGACTTTCTGTCCCCTGACTGTTGCTTTCATTAAAGTCCTTATTTGACAACCAACTAATCTTCATGCTTTAATTCTTGCTAGTGTTTTAGTTCCTCTTTAAGTAGTTTTTCCAAGGATGGTAGTTCCATTACCTTAGGGCCACCGTGTTGGGCTCTTTCCCCCTCAACCTTTACACAAGTTACCCGGGTTAACAGGAAGAACTTCCCAAGTTCGGAGGTGACGGCAATGGTGCATCACGATGAACATATTTTTGCCTTCATAGTTACATGTGGAGTCCTCGAAGTTTAGCATGAAGATGTCTTGGTGAGGATTTTTGTAGAGAATTTGCAATATAATGTGGCATATTGGTTTTATCATCTTCCTGCACAAGGCCATTACCAATTGGACCATGATGAGAACAAGATTTGAGAACCATTTCAAACTTGTAGAAGATGTGCATGCTTTGCTAGCCAAATTTCTCAAATCAAGTAAGAACCACAAGAGCCCATGAGAGAATTTGTGGCAAGTTAAATAAGCTTATTAACAAGATCCCATAAGACACACGGCCCATGGATCAAATTCAAAAATTTTTTTCTTAAGCGCTCAATTTCTGAAGTAAGCTGTATGCATTGAGGAGAGCCAACCTTACAACATTAGATGAGGACCGAGATTAGCTGTTAGTGATGAAGATGACTTGATCTTGTCTAAAAAGTTAAAAGAGATTCTTCCAAATATAAAGCTTCTTCTTCCTCTCCATCGAATTCTTGAGCTAATGCAGATCTGTTAGTAAAAAGCTTTCAATGACCTCATTGCCATCAAGAAACAATTTTCTCAAAGCATGCTCCTTATCAAGACATTCCAAGAAGGAATTTTCAACCTATGAACTATTTGCCTTCTTCTCGAGATAAGATTGCGAAATCGAGGGCCACCCATCAAGGTCCTATCAATGCAACTTATGAGGTTGAAGAACACGATGAAGAGGTTAATGAAGAATTTGAATAATTTGGAGAAGAAGTTGAGGAGGAATTGGAAGAACTTAATGATCTCAAGTTTATTTCCTACTACTAAGGGAATTGATGAAGAGGATGATTATGATGAAGTAGTGGCGAGAGATGAATAGTGAGTCATACAACATTATGACCTCGAGAGAGCGAGACCAATAAGAAGAGAAAGTGATGCATCTTGCTAAAAAAATCCAAATAATATCCCATAACTATACTAAAGGTTACAGAAGAGGATCTCATGTTCCCACTGCATCCACGTAAAAGGTCAATTCTACTAATTCTTCTTCTTCTACTCCTACTTCTAAAACTTCTTTTCCTCTAGCCTCAAAATCTCGATAAGCCTAAGATTCCTAGTGATGATTCCCCATCCACCTCTGGATCTTTTGATATCATCGACCATCTTAAGAAGACAAAAATCCAAATTTCAGAGGCTGAGTATTATCAAACCCATCCAAAATCCTTTTCCAAAATGGTCCACTTTGTCAATTCCCATTCCAAAACTTTTTCTAATACTTCTAAACATCTTTTCCTACTCCATCTTCCACACCACAACCAAACCTTGTGGTTACGGTCCACCTCACCTAATGATAAAATCAAACCATTTTATGTGACCCTCCTTATAGCGAGGCCATAGACTTAGCAATGTGTCATAGACTTAGGAGCTTTAGAAAATGTAATGCCGCAAAGTGCTCATGCTTTGGGTCTTACCCTCACATGCACTATTGGTTCTTGTTATTCTATGGAGAGTAGGGAGGTGCCCTTGGTTGGAAGAATTAAAGATGCACTGCAGTGAAGCTTTTGTTTCCTTACGAGAAAAAGGTTTTAGCTACTATTCTATTAGGTGATATCCCTCCTTCATACGGCATGATGTTGAGTAGGAAACTTTTAAGGACGTGGGAGGAGAAATTCAAATGGATTGGTCACATGCCCTTATACCGATCAATGGGAAGATGAAGAAGATGTTGCTTGAGAAGCAACTGAGTATATTGTGCAAAATACGAGATGATCCTAAAGCAAAAATACTTTATAAAGATATTGGGA
>CM031239.1:1052410857-1052462242 GCA_018340775.1 Taxus wallichiana var. yunnanensis
GGTTACATTATTGCTGCCCTACCCTCTGAGGCCCGACCCAGGCCTCGCCTGCCCTCTTGCTTGAGGCCCGACCCAAGGCCTTGCCCTATGGCGGCCCGACCCGAGGCCTGCCACCTGCGGCCCGGACCCAGGCCTTGCCACTGGCCAAAGCCCAGAGCCCGACCCAAGGCCTCGCCACTGCCCTCTTTGGCCAGACCCCGAGGCCTCGCCACTGTAGCCACGGCCCGACCACAGGCCTCGCCTGCCCCTCACACCCACCCCGAGGCCTCGCCTATCACCCATTTGGCGACCCGAAGGCTAACCAATGGGCTACCCAAAATCAAAACCATCCACTTTTATCCACCCATCCTCAGTAGTTTTTTGTTCAATCGAGCTCACCTGTTCATGTTTTAGCATGATTAGGGTCCTTGACTTTATCTGTCGACCAACTTTGCTCGTAGACCTCCAGACCGTGGCGTTTATCTCAACCAAAACCAACCATTTGCAATCTTATACTTGGACATGCCTAAACGTTCTGTGCCTTACCCGTTATATACCCTAGAGCTACTTCCTATGCCTTGGATACCGGGATTATATCACCCTTGTTTGGATAAACTATCGACCTTGCCCATGCACCGCTGGTTTGCTCGTCAAATCATGTACCCTAGTCGTACTATTGCATTTTACCATGCGTCTGCTTCCTTGGACCTACCCCACCATCTTACCATCCCCTCTACCCCATTTACCCTTTATCAACCCTATCCCTGATTTCCCATTCACTCAATCTGTGATAGATTTGAGGGGGATTACCTATACCCTTAACAGGGGAAACCACTTCATATTATTGTCCGTGTAGCTTTACAAAACAAGCTACACGACAATAAGGGGCTAATGTAGACACCAAATTTGTGTCTTACGACCCCTTGTGACCCGCATCTCATCTCGCAACTTAACCTCATCACCTAAACCTTACACAATTATTTATTAATTACCTTGTAATTGATAAATCCACATCACCTTACTGCCACCTCATTTTGCCACCTCATCATGACCTAGCCCTAACCCTAAACTAAGTTAATTAAGACCTATAACTTGGTCTAGACTCACATCCATAACTAATGCCTCCTTACTCGCACCCAAAACCGACCTTCTAGCCACTTGACCAAGCCCGCAACTGATCTCTCGGGAGAAAAGCAGGGAAGGTGGGCTATTTTACTAAAAATAGCCTACTTTTTCCTTACCGATGCCGGTTCCTACTCGCCGCCGTCGGTTACGTAACCACCATCGGCTCCTCGTAAATGGGCTCCCGAACCAAAATCAAGGGTCGAATGATTTTTGAATCAACGAAGATCATTGGGAGAAGAAAACATGAGTCCGATCTTCACTTGACAGAGCGGAGACGAGTAAAGAAACAAGAAGTGTTTGCGTGAAAGGGAGATCAACTTGCATCTTTGTCAAAACCAAGTAAGTCACATCTTGCATGTCCTCTGTTATAACATTTCTTATGCTCTTTTGAATCACAAAATCCTAAATCCGCTTCGAATCCACTACCCAACGTGCCATTGCATCTAGCTTTCATTCTTTTACCTCTCATCATCTCATTTCCTAATATCATCCATAAACCAGCCTTACAAACACCATAGCGCCAAGAAGGTCCTAGGCCCAACTAACGTCGATTACTGAAACCGGTATCGGTTACCACGACTATAACCAAAACCAGCCTTCTCTACCCGTTTCAACCAAGTAATCTAATTGATATTTTGCAATCATTTGTGTTAATTCATATTAGCAGGAAACTCACCACCTTTGAAAGGAAGTTTTATATTTCCGGGCCCAAGGCGCTTCCTCATTTATTGTTTAATCAAATCTTGTGGTCTTGTGTTCTAGTGTTCTTATTTGAGATTAATAAATCTAATCGTAGGATTTTGTCCCTATTTCTCAATCTTCATTTGGTACCAGAGCGAATTGAGCTCTGGCAAGGCCGGAGAAGGTTGTAGAAGAAGGAGAATTCGTGGAGGAGAAATCTGCAACAAAAGGAGAGCCAGTGCTGCCTCCTGTAGCTTCCCAGAACCCCCTGCAAACCCACAACCTCTTGTTCAGCCAGGTGTTTGGAACGCAAATTTTTTTTTTTGACTGCACTCAGCACTGTGCAAAAATTCTTCTTGCAGTATAAAGAATTAATTTTTTTTTTTCCCCATTAGGGGTTTTGTCTCTAATTTAAGAGAGGCTATTTAGTCTCTGCTACATTTTAGCAGACCACTAGATTTGGAGGTCTGTGTGTATGTGGACCTGTATGTGTATGCATTTGTGAAATTTGTGTAATCTCCATCAGGCGGCACACAGGGATTGATTTCCTCATTACACAAATCCAGATCAATCTCATATGAAGGAGATTACACAGGCAGCCCATTGTTGGATTTGTGAAATTGCTTATGAAGTTTGAATGAAGAGGTGGCACAACAAAGAAGAGGCGGCACAACAAGTATTAAAAAAAAAAAAGAGAGGCATGGAAACCCCATCTCGGACTCATGCGCACCACTAACAACAAGAGAGTTAAAGCACTACAAAATAGTGCCTTGGTCTTCAAGCGAGCCTCCTCCCTCCAACACCGACCCTGCATAGGCTGTTAAACAATCTGTGACCTGCACAAAAGCTAGAGGAGATATCAAACAATCATACAAAGGCAAACAAAAAATGGTGGAAGAAGCGGCCAAAGCAAGAAACACACGGTGAAAACAAAAACAGCGGTGGAGAAATAGGAACAAGGAGATTAAAAGGCATTTTTGATCCGTATTTTGAGCAAAGGAAACCCTAAATGCCTCCAATACGTGGACTCCAACTCAGCATCACCTCTTTTTAACAGGTCAGCTCCTTTATTTTACTCAATAAATATTATTTGCTTCATTTGTCTACCAAGCGCCCATGTGAGCCAAGTTGGGTAGTGAATGCGCCTTGGGAGTGAGAGGTGTGGGGGTCGAATCCTGCCCCAACACACAAAAACTCATTTTTTGAAATTTAGCGGAAAATTTGGTGGTTTTACCAAATTTAGTGGCAAAATTTGAATTTAGTTATAACTAACTAAATTTAGCGGAGGAATCCCTAAGTTAGGGCAAAAATTTTTTTCTCCCATTTGGTCTGTTTTTTCATTTCAGACATTTTTTGCAAAGGGAGACCCATCTAAAAATTGCATCTTCAGCTTCTTTTTTGCAATTTTTAGCATTTTGGGTCGTATTGGGCTCAGGAGGCCACCAGGGCCCGCGAAACAGAAATTTTTTTGCCTGCCATTCAAATTTTCTAGTTTTTTGAATGTAAATTGTATACTGCTACATATTGTACTAATTTGCAGGTTGCCATAGTCAACTACAAACTTTGTAATCGCCGAAATCGCAGAATTGTAATAAAAACAATAAAAATTGGTTCTCAGAACACTCACGAGATCCTAGATCTCATTCGCGAGCGTTCGGTATATACGGTGCCTCCGGGAAGCGCTTACGGGTAAAGTCATCGTGGCTACTACCGCACTTAACACCTTTGATATAGCTATAACAACGCTCGTCTGGGCATCATCCCTATAAATCGACGGGAGTAATAAGGTCACAAAGGCACACACTATGAACCATCCCATCCGTCTGTGAACGATCGCAAGACATAAATCCAGCATCAGAAACTATCCGAGTATATAGTGAAGTTACACGCACGTATGAGGATATTTCTTTGAGCCGATATCAATAATCACACAGACCCCATCAGTCTTGTCTTGGTACCACGTATTGAATTCTTTCACATACGTTAATGCACTCTTTCACGTCATCAGCCGGTATATAGAAAGGAAAGCTTCTTCCACGTGCACCGGGTATATCGGAAGGGCGCGTATATAGAAAGGTTCGGTATATCAGACTGACGGTATATAGATTGGGAGACCTAATACCTGGAGTGATAAGAGCCAAACCCTGTCAGTGATCTTTGCAAAATGGGCACCAATGCCCCCAAATTTTTTCTTCTGGATTCACAATTTCTCAGAGGAAGCAACTATGCTGCATGGAAGACAAAAATAAAGACACAGCTTGAGTTTGAAGAAATCTAGCCTGTTGTGACTGGTACTCTAACCAGATCAACAAATGATACAACACAACAATGATAGTTTGATAGAGCAGATCAGAAAGAAAAACTCATCATCTTGTTTGGAGTGTCTCGACAATGTGCAAGCCCACATTCGAGATGCCACAACAGCAAAAGAAGCATGGGATAAGCTGAGCACAATATATGAGGCCAAGAACAAGAATGTCATACTAAATTTACAGAGTCAGTTACACACATTGAAGTTCAAGCAAAATGAGAAAATTGAAGCTTTCTTAAGAAGAGTTGCAGAGTTGAGGGCTTCACTTCTAGCTCTAGGAAAAGAGGTCAAAGATGAATCTCTCGTTCCCATTGTTTTCGAGAGATCTCCTTCTTCTTACCGCATTTTTGTCACAACTCTAAACTTGTCGATACGACAATTAGTTTTGACAAGTTGGTAAACCTACTGTAACAAGAGGAAGCAATGCACAATAAGGATGATGAAGAGGAGCAGGACTATCTTCACATCAAAAATGGAAAGAAAAAGGTAAAGGAAAACCTAAATCCTATCAAAAGTCCCAACATCAGAATCAGTATCATGGGGACAATCAACAGAAGAAGCAATGTCCAATTTGTAAAAGAGGACATGATTTAAAAGATTGTTGGTATAACACTTATAAGAAAGGTTCATCAAGTAACTCTAGACCACAACAACAATCTTACAAGGGACATTCTAACAACTATCAAAGGTAGAAAAGGGGAATTGGAAAAGAAGACCCCACTCAAAGAAGGTAATATTAGCCGAGCAACAAGAAGCAGTTAGACAATGAAGACTTCTTGTTCACTGCTCAATTGAGTGAACCATCCACGTCATCTAGTGATGTCTCTGGTATGTTGATTCGGAAGCCACTCGACACATGACCGCCACAGAAGGCGGTTTATTTCAATGAGGGACATGCCATCAAAAAAACATGTTTCGTTGGGAGATGATTCTTCATATATAGTTCGAGGATTGGGAACATCTCTCTACCCCTTGTTCACGCAAATGCAGACTATCGGATGTCCTATATGTCCCTAGGTTGACAAAAATATTCTTTCAAAGAAGTCAACACCTAGATCACAACATAAAAATTGACTTTGATAGTCAATCCGGCAAGAAAATGTGTTTGACTCGAGATAAATCAAGAGGCTCGAAAATAATTGCAAAAGCCTCCAATGTGGGACGCATGTTCCAACTTGATTTTGTGCATAGAGATGATCAAGCACTTGTGGCTAAAAATTCCACCTCAGCCCAGTTGTGGCATTGGAGATTTGGTCATGTAAGTTTCAAATATCTTGAAACACTTCGCGGTGTAATATGGTACATGGGCTACCATCTCTTCAGAAGGATACAGACAAGTGTCCTCACTGCTTAGCAGGAAAACAACACAGAGTTTCATTCCAGAGGAGTACATTCCGAGCTCATGGTAAACTTGACCTGGTTCATACCGATCTTTGTGGTCCACTACAGCCAAGTCATTCTGGGTTCCAGTACTTCATGCTTTGTGTTGACGACTATTCACGGAAAATGTGGATTTTTTGTCTTCACAAGAAAAGTGAAGCATTTGAAACCTTCAAAAAGTTCAAAGTAGCAGTTGAGAAAGAAATTGGTCGTCACATCAGAACTCTCCACTCAGATTGAGGGGGGGAATTCACCAGTGATGAGTTCAAAGACTACCTACAAACTCACGGGATTCGTCGACAAATGCCTCCTCCACACACACCGCAGAAAAATGGTGTTGTTGAGAGAAGAAATCATACTATCATGGAAATGGTGTGATGCATGATCGATGATTCCAGACTTGCAAATAAATTTTGGGTAGAAGCAAAGCAAAAACAACAATGTATTTGTTGAATAGAGCACCCACAACTGCTCTTGATGGAATTACACCACAAGAAGCATGGTAAAAAGGAAACCATCCATTACACACCTCGAGTATTCAGGTGCAAAGCAAGCATGCACATACCCAAACAGAATAGAAAAAATTGGACATGAAGTCACAAAACTCATCTTCATTAGGTACAATGAAGAGACTCTTGGGTATAGATTGATGGATCCTAAGACTAGAAAAGTCTACACTAATAGAGATGTTGAGTTTTTCGAGAAGAAGGAAGTAGAGTATCCTCCTCCGGACTCACAAGATGTAGATTTTTCACCCGTAGTAGTTATACCTTAGAACAAGTGAAATTTTTTTTTTTTTATAATTGCATCCTGGTTCTAAATACATAATTTAGAACTCACAAATCAAATAACCATTCTTATAACAGACAACCATATGCAGCTGTAATGACTCGGAGTACCTCCGATCTATTCATTCCATGACTCGGTAACCTACCGATCTATTCATGAGTAATAAGAGTTGGCGTTTTATTTAACGCTTCACTCTCGCGGTTCTCTTCCCTATTCTGGGAATTCAGAATGCTCTGTCCAAGGAACCTAACTGAATAATTGTTACCATCATTCATCGGCATCTCATCCCTTAGACTAGGTGAATTAGGACAACGCAATCAGCAGCTTGCGATACTTTGGCCAAAGATTTGAAACATACTGTTTATGTCTCGTATTCCTTAACGGCATACTCGTCCAATCTAGGAATACGCCTTCACCCCATTCTTATGTTATATAGAATGTCTTATACTGACTACTGTCAGTCCTTCCTATCACAACTTAATCACTCGGAGACAGATTAACAAGGTGATAATGTTATATGGATGCCCACGAGGATTAGGGATACGATGACATACTGGTTCAACCCTAGTTAAACCAGTGTGTCAAGATACCCCGAATCTCCTAGGCAGCCTTATAACGTGACCACATTCCTAATCGGTCCCTGAGTAACTCGTTCGAGATCAAAGTGTAAATCTTAGCGATCAATGCAAAGGGTGTCGTCATAAGTCACCTGCATTGTTGTAACTTCGGGAAGATCCTAATCTTCTCGAGGTACAACCCTACAGTTGACTTGTGCCGTCAACCTTTAAATCCGCCTCGAAAAGATCTACTTAATAATATGCGTTACGCACGTTGAATTTAAATTACTTTAAAGACGTTTCCCCCAGGGTTAGTCTTTCCCGATCCCTGGATTCTTCGTCTAAGGATGACCTTCCTCAATAAAACCCATTACATGGTGGAGTTATTAAGGTCAAGATCTCATCAAGGAGTCATTAGAATATACATGATTCTAAAACAACCCAATAGATCTCATAACCTTCACATGAGATTGCCATCTCGAACCCCATTAGATTTATATCAGTTCTCTTAACTGAATTTATATCATACTTATTAGCATCAAGATATAAATGATTAAGAATCCAATTTAATGTTGTCCTGTCATAATCAAGACTAGGGATTAGTAATTTAATTCATCTTGATTAGTGTTCTACTTAGTTTTATTTAATCCTATCTTTTAGAAAGACAATGAATTAAATTTCAATTTTACTTCGATAGAACAAATTAGATCTACTAAAACACTCATAAGAATTCAATCACATTTTCTTGTAAGCTTTCATTGTCAATCACAAAAGCATCCAAATTATACAAAGATAACATTGCCCCTCCGGCATATAAACCGAAGAAGGTCAACTATCAAAATAAGTATACAACACATAAGTAGCAAATACTTATTTCCATTCCTTTCAGAACTAGACAATTACATTTTATGCAAGCAGCATACTTGATACAATGCTTAACGGAAAAAGAACATCTTTCCTCATATAGTACATTTAGAGAATCAAACTGTAATTCTACTTATATCCATTTATAAACAATCTGATCATCTTATCAGATCTGCATGCTTTTACCACATACGGCAACCATCTGCAAAAATAGTCAACATGAGTCAGTTTGATGAACTGAGCATGATAAGCACTAACTTTTAAAACAATTGCAATCCATCAATTGTTTTCATTAAACACCCTGTTTAAATGAGATCAATACTCCAAACAAGTAAACATATTCAGACTATGCCTTTTGTAAAGCAAAAGAATGACTACAAATGTGTAACTCTATCATTGTTACAAAATAGTCCTAAACACTTCTCAAATATTTCATCAAATATCAAGAATTAAAGAACGAAGGTAACCAAAACAACCATTTGAATCCAAAATCAGCAACATTGGACAGATCGTTTCATTCATCCAAAAAGGGAATATCATAACAAATCGTGATTACATCAATATGTTAAAAACAGTTCCTACTGTTAGACAGATATCAACATGTATTGTCATAATAGGAGAGAAAGAAACAAGTTATTCACATTTCCCTTCACACAGGCCCAAGACTAAACCATCTCCTTATATGGAAAGCCTTCATCCTACATGCATACGAATAAGTCCGACGAGCCACAAGAAAAATCACTTGTTTAAATAAAAATCGAACACAAAGAAATAAATCGGTCGAGTCCATCAACAACCTTTGTTTTTGTTAAAACTTACAATAAAGCAACTACAGTCAGTAACCCCCATGCCAAACAACGGTGTCTATCTACCAGGCAGACTCAGAATGACCTTTCGCAAGAAGCGACGGACAAGAAGATAAACACTGCCGTTACCTGCTTAGGTACAGTCAACAACTCCAGGATTCAATCATACATAAGAATGGATAACAATGCGAAGAAGACGTAACATGTCATCAATCACAATAACAACCTACACCCTTCAAGCCCTTTTCTCTTGTGTAAGGCTTTAAACCCTAGGTCGAATTCAAAGGATCTCCTTTGTTGTCGCGATCGACAAGAGACTCAAAATCATTTAAGCCATGACATTACCCTATGACTAAGCAGAGAGATTTTTAAACGAAAACCACGCACCATGTACAGTCACATCAAACGGGAGTGTAATCAGAATGAAAACATAACATGGGATATCATAGTCACTTCTGAACGCAATCAGAACTGAAAGTATGGTTTTCACAACCTACTTTATAGAAGCCATAAATCATGATGTCAAGCTATTAAAGAAAGCCAACAAAGCCAAGAACATTACCTGTTCATACTTGGGCTTATACAGACAACAGAGACATACATTACCATTCGAGGATTTAAAACTAAGTCCGTGAGGGTGTTCACAGTTCAGCCTGTCTAGAAGCCGATATACAAGATATCCTTCCATACCCATGGTACCCAAAGGTGTCAAAAATAGTAAACCAACAGGCTTAAATTGAGGCAATAACACTCTTATTTATTTATCAAGTTCAATTTGAGTCTATACAACAGTAAACAAAATGAATAGAAGATAATGAATCCATCCGTGCCAACAATGGCAACATTAAAAATCAGGCATAAGCAAATCTGAATACTGAATTTCCAAAACAAGGAATCCAACGGAACCCTTACCAATAATTTTTCACACAAGATTGCACAGGAAGGAAACGTAAAATTTCACCCAAGAGTCTATACCACAACTTCTTGCAACACGAAGGTATTCATTACAAAATAACAGAGGTCGTATTACTAGTTACTCCTCAGGTAGAAATCAAATTACCAGTATTCAAATAAATATTTACACGAAGTTTCAACAGTATCTTTTCCGACAGTTTCCACAACAAGCATCGACGACCAAAAATCGACAAGCACAACAGTGGCCTATACCCATCACAGGAATAATTTATGGGCTCACGCCGAATAGGCCGAGCATTCATACTTTTCATATATTTCACATATTTAAGCCAGAACGCGAACACAAGAAATAAGCCACAGTTCGAATTTAATAAACACCCATCAAGGGATAAATGAAAAATCGAACCAGTATGAAGATATAGTACCAAAATCACACTAGACATCCATAGGAAATCATCTATTTCCATAAATCATTTGAACAGAGTTGTTTTAATGAAATCACTTGAAAGACAGCAAGATTTTTAAAGGTTAGGGCCTAACATGCCTGGATATTTGCTCAAAATTCCGAAGCAGCCCACTGAAAGAGCTCGGACTTCCTTTTCCTTTTCCAAGTTAGAGCGACCAACAAAATTTTGCTATCCCCATGACATATATATTTTCCTTGCCGAGAGAAAAGAGCTAGATACCCTCATACTCGCCATGCAACTCCAAGAAGATCAAACTGGTGCGAAGAACCAATGAACAGGTAGAAGAAAAACTGAAATTCGCGATATGTCAAACAAAACAACAACTTTCCACATTGCATGCCTTCTTTCAAATTCCGAGCTCGACTTCCAAGCTCATTGAATGCATTTACTCCTAATTTCCCACTCAAACTCCACTGCCACCGACCGCCAAAGTTGGCGATAGACAAGAGGAATTCCAAGACCATTTTCAGTTTTGGCGACCTGCCACGTCGGCTTAGGTTAGCCATTTCTAAAACCTCCGCCAATACCTGTCCTTCATACTTATCCATTGTATTTAATGACATAGAAAATGCCGCCCATGGTTCGCACCCCTCCATAGGTCCCCAAAATCCTTGTTCAATAGTTAGGTTAGTAACTTAGGTTAGAATTTAGGATAATACTTAGTCTAACCACTTTACACATAGATACTAACTTAGAACATTAGCTCTTAGCCTAGGTCTAGGTTAGATTAACACTAATCTAACCCCTAGATTAAGTTTAGTTTTAGGTTACTAACATTAATAATTCCAGTCAGGTCTAGATTCCGCACGCTCAGAAAAAGACTTACAACATGCATTCTTGAACAGGGTTAGCTCCTGTTCTGCCTTAGGATACAGAATCTTATGTAACTGAATTATTACCTGGCCCACGATCGAGACCTTCCAGATATACTTCGATATCGGGTACCAATCCATTTCACATGATCAACCTGAGTTATACTCCGGACTAGCTTATTCAATGCTTCTAGACCTTGCAACCTGTTCAAGGTCTGTAATTTTAATTCTTCACGAACAAACTTAAAGCAATACTTGGATCAATTCAACTGATTCAAGGCTAGGTATTATAGATGGATAACTCTATAATTCATTCCGAGATAAGATTAAACTCAGATACAAAATGAAAGAAATAAAAGAGTCCAATCATATTCCGACTCAGTCAAGATCTGCAATCTGCAAAGAAAATACAGTACATATCAAGCATGATTTCTTAATCGAGGAACACATCCTTTTACAAGAAATCACATATCAACACTTGTATGCTCAGGAGGAAGTAACAACAGTTCAGGGTGTTACATGCTTCCCTCCTAAAAAGATTCATCGTCCCGATGATTACATATTCAATTAACCTTCAGGTCAACCAATTTATCAGTACACAAACAATGTGACTATTTCCAATTTGAATAGTTCCAGAAATCAATGTCACAGCATATTTTATTCAACCTGAATAATGTTTGCCTTCATCTGGCTTCATAATACTTAATAAAATAAAATAAATAAATAAATAAGTTCACGAAAGAATGTTTTGTCAACAGATTTCATTCTGTTGAAAAAGAGAAGGAAAAGCCATTTTCATCTCTTCCAGGTTTTCCCAAGTTGCACTTTCTTCATTAAACTGGTCCCACTGGACCTTACATTGCTGTATTTCACGATTTCTTAAATGCAATTGGCGAGTTTCCAGCACTCGTGTGGGTTTAACCACGATTATTCCTGGGTCTTGGACCTGCAAGGAATTCCAATTTAAAACATGTGACAGATCTGAAACGTATTTCTTAAGCAAAGAAATATGGAAAACATCATGCATGCGAGATAAAGCAGGTGGCAATGCTAAACGATAAGCTACAGGATTGATTATTTTGACAATTTCGAAAGGTCCCACGAATCGAGGTGACAACTTGGCAGCCTTGCCAAAAGTTATAGAACTCTTTCTGGGTTTAACACGAAGAAAAACCTTATCACCAAGCTCAAACCTTCTATCAACCCGCTTAAGGTCAGCATAGCTCTTCTGTCTATCCGCTGCTTCCTTTAATCGTTCACGAATCAGCTTAACTTGCTGTTCCATTTCTGTGAGAATCTCTGGTCCAATTACCACTCTATCCTCAACACTGTCCCAACTAACAGGGGTTCTGCACTTTCTTCCATAAAGTGCTTCAAATGGTGCCATTTTAAGAGATGAGTGATAAGTATTGTTGTATGCGAACTCAACTAATGGAAGATACTCCTCCCATTTATACTGTTGATCCATGCAATACATTCGCAACATGTCCTCCAACACTTGATTTACCCTCTCAGTTTGTCCATCCGTTTCTGGATGATATGCAGAACTGAAATTTAGTTTTGTTCCAAGAGCTGCGTTAAGTGTTTGCCAAAACCTTGACGTCATTCTAGGATCCCTGTCAGATATAATCAATTCTGGTACACCATGCAACCTGAAAATTTCATGTACGAATCTTTTGGCCAGCACTGGTGAATCATCCTTTAGATTTCCAGCGATGAAATGAGCTACCTTAGTCAGTTTATCTACAACTACCAGGATAACATCATGTTTATTCTTGGACATGGGTAGTCCTTGTACAAAATCCATGGTTATTACTTGCCATTTGTACTGCGGTATGCTATGAGGATATAACAATCCAGTAGGGTGCATATGTTCTGCCTTCACCCACTGACATTCCAAACAATGAGTCACAAAATTAATTACATCCTTTTTCATACCTTTCCAAAAGTATTGCTTTTTCAAATCAGCAAGCATTTTGTGATACCTAGGTGTCAGAGAGAAAGGTGAATTATGAAATTCAACTAACAACTTCTTTCTCAAATCGTTCAGCATAGGTACATATACCCTGTTTTCATAACGCAAGATTCCTTCATTATCAAAATGAAAACCTTTATACCTTATATCCTTAGGTTCTCCGGCAAGTGCCTTTACTTGCTTTGAAAGTATGCATCTGATTCTGAGGCACTTTTTACCTCGTCTTTAAACTAAGTTCTTAATGTTATAAGAGCAGAAATGTGCCTCCTACGACTTAGAGCATCAGCTACTCTATTCTCCTTCCCTTTGATATAGCTAATATCAAAGTCATATTGTGATAAAAATTCTAACCACCTTCTCTGTCTGGCATTCAGATTGGGCTGAGTAAAAATATATTTCAGTCCTAAGTGATCAGTTTTCAACTCAAAAGGTTTCCCAAGTAAGTAGTGTCTCCAGACTTGAAGTGCATGAACAATGGCAGCAAGTTCCAAATCATGAGGGGCATAATTCAGCTCATGTAACTTAAGTTTTCTACTTTCATATGCTATGACCTGATCATTTTGTAGCAAAACACCTCCAAGGCCTTCCCCAGAAGCATCCGTTACAACAGTAAAACTCCCATTAGGGTCTAGCACAACTAATATAGGTGCAGAAGTCAACTGGTCTTTCAAACTTTTGAAAGCCGCTTCGCACTTATCATTCCAAATGAATTTCTTATCCTTCTTTTGCAATGAAGTTATTGGTGCAGCTACTTTAGAAAAATCCTTTACAAATTTTCTATAGTAACCAGCAAGACCCATGAAGCTTCTTACTTCATGCACATTCTTTGGTGCAGGCCACTCAGTTATTGCCACTATTTTTGAAGGATCTACAGCAATTCCTTCCTTACTTATGACATGACCCAAATAGTGAACTTCTGAATCAAAGAAAGAACATTTGGATAACTTACCATACAACTTTCTCTTTCTCAAAATTCCCAAAACTATCTTCAAATGCTCATTGTGCTCCTCAACGCTTTTAGAATAAATGAGAATATCGTCCAAGAATACAAGTACAAACTTGTCCAGGTATTCTTGAAAAATATTGTTCATCAAGTTCATAAAGGCTGCGGGTGCATTAGTCAATCCAAAGGGTAGAACTGTGAATTCATAATGTCCGTACCTTGTTCGGAAAGTTGTTTTATGAATGTCTTCCTCTCTAATCCTTAACTGATGGTAACCAGATCGAAGGTCTATCTTAGAATAAACCGCTGCTCCACGCATCTGATCAAACAGATCGTCGATCCTAGGAAGTGGATATCGGTTCTTGACTGTTGCTTTGTTCAACATCCGATAATCAATACACAGCCTTAGTGTTCCATCCTTCTTTTTCACAAATATTACAGGCGCTCCCCAAGGTGAAACACTTGGTCTGATCAAACCTTTAGACAAAAGCTCTTGCAACTGTGCCTTAAGCTCGACTAACTCTGTAGTAGTCATCCGATAAGGTGCTTTGGAAATAGGTTCTGTTCCTGGCTTGATTTCAATGGTGAAGTCAAATTCTCTCTTGGGTGGTAACCCTGGTAATTCCTCAGGAAAAACATCCCTGAAACTTTGTAAAAGAGGGAATCGTTTCATGAAATCATCATCTTCTTCTGAAGATTCAGATATCTTTACTGCATAAAGGGTACATCCTTTATTTTTAGCCTTTTTAAGCTGCATAGCTGACAGTTTTCTAACTGAAATTTCCGTTTTACCCCTTGAATCTCTGCTGATTCCAGCTGATCATCTAAACATTTTATGTTCTTTTCATAGCAATCTACTTTTGCTTTATGATCAGCTAACCAATTGACACCAATGACAATGTCATACGATCCCAAAGGTGTAACATAGAGGTCAACTTCCGTGGAAAAGTTAGGTAAGTCAAGGACTGCCCCAAAAAGACACATACTCACTGTATGAACAGAGTTATTACCATACTGTACAGTCCAAGATTTATCCATTTTTCCAGCTTTTCTTTTAAGTTTAGAAGCAAGTTTATTAGATATAAAACATTCAGTAGCTCCTGTATCAAAAAGAATAGTGACAGGTATGCCGAATAACTTACCCGAACTTCTATAGGTGTCACTTGCTTTTCAGCTTGCTTGTCCGCTACTGCAGCATGTATCTTATGCTTTGCTGATTACGATCATCCTTCTTCAAAGGGCACTGATTTGCGTAGTGATCTTTGCCACAATTGTAGCAGCCTCCTATAGGTCCCTTTTTAGGCTCAAAGTTGCCTCCAGTTTTGTAATTGTCACGTTGTCCTCCATAGGGCTTCGGCCCATTATTATAATTTTTAACAAAATTATCCCTTACATTTCCAGCAGGCTTATTTACTACTGCTTTCTTATTGTTATCTCCTGGAAACTTACTCTTGTTTCCAAACTTTTCCATGGTCCTTTTTGGGTGCTAGAGAGGTTGAAGAAGGGTTTGCAGCGGTCTTCTTCCGCACTTCCTCCTTATGAGCGAAAATAGCCTTTAATTTCTGTTCTTGCCTTATGGCCTTTTCAACAACTCCTTCCATAGTGGTTGACCGTGAACATCGACCTCTCCCCTATCACGGGATTCAATCCCATGATGAATTTCCATATTCTGAACTTCTCGTCAGTTTGATACTGCGGTACATACTTGAGGAGTTTTGTAAACCGCTCCCAGTATTCAGTTACTGTTAGCTTCCCTTGAGCTAAGTTCTGAAATTCTATCATTTTCTCGATCATAGAAAAGTTGTGGCAGCCAACGTTGCCTAAAATAGCCTTTAAATTGATCCCAAGTAATATTGGTCTCATCAATGTTTAGTTCAAACTTTACGGCTATCCCACCACGAAGATGCTTCGTGGGAAAGCTGATAGGCTCCCAAATAGCTTTGGTTTCCTCCGAGAAGTTCCTTTGCAAAGTACTTCTCCATTTCGCTGAGCCAGTTCTCAGCTCCATCTCCTAATGTGGTGCCATCATACTTAGGTGGACTTATCCTTTTTATATCATTAGTGAGTTCTGCTGCTAATCTGGCCTTTTTATTTTCTGGTTGGACAGGTGCATTCCCAATTTAACATCAACACCCATGTTGGGGTTGTCCTCGGGAGGTTGCTGATTATTATTATCAGCTTCTTCATCCTCCTCATTTCCCATCACCTGCTGTTCAAGTACAGCTAAGCGATCTCTTGTGTCCAACAGGGCAGCAAGGATCTCATCAAGTTTCTGGGTTGTTGCCGCTCCTCCTTCAGGTGGAGCATTATTCGCAATGTTCCCCCTTGTTCTAACCATTTTCTGTTACAAGAAAATTCAGGTTTTTATCATATTATGGACACAATAGGTCCAAGAGCTGCAACCTTCAGCTCTGATACCAAGATGTAACATCCTCCATTTATACCTTAGAACAAGTGAATTTTTTTTTTTTATAATTGCATCCTGGTTCTAAATACATAATTTAGAGCTCACAAAATCAAATAACCATTCTTATAACAGACAACCATATGCAGCTGTAATGACTCGGAGTACCTCCGATCTATTCATTCCATGACTCGGTAACCTACCGATCTATTCATGAGTAATAAGAGTTGGCATTTTTATTTAACACTTCACTCTCGCGGTTCTCTTCCCTATTCTGGGATTCAGAATGCTCTGTCCAAGGAACCTAACTGAATAATTGTTACCATCATTCATCGGCATCTCATTCCTTAGACTAGGTGAATTAGGACAACGCAATCAGCAGCTTGCGATACTTTGGCCAAAGATTTGAAACATACTGTTTATGTCTCGTATTCCTTAACGGCATACTCGTCAATCTGGAATACGCCCTTCACCCCATTCTTATGTTATATAGAATGTCTTGTCCTGACTACTGTCAGTCCTTCCTATCACAACTTAATCACTCGGAGACAGATTAACAAGGTGATAATGTTATATGGATGCCCACGAGGATTAGGGATACGATGACATACTGGTTCAACCCTAGTTAAACCAGTGTGTCAAGATACCCCGAATCTCCTAGGCAGCCTTATAACGTGACCACATTCCTAATCGGTCCCTGAGTAACTCGTTCGAGATCAAAGTGTAAATCTTAGCGATCAATGCAAAGGGTGTCGTCATAAGTCACCTGCATTGTTGTAACTTCGGAAGATCCTAATCTTCTCGGAGGTACAACCCTCTGATTGACTTGTGCCATCAACTTTAAATCCGCCTCGAAAAGATCTACTTAATAATATGCGTTACGCACGTTGAATTTAAATTACTTTAAAGACGTTTCCCCTAGGGTTAGTCTTTCCCGATCCCTGGATTCTTCGTCTAAGGATGACCTTCCTCAATAAAACCCATTACATGGTGGAGTTATTAAGGTCAAGATCTCATCAAGGAGTCATTAGAATATACATGATTCTAAAACAACAGAATTGGACAGTATCTCATAACCTTCACATGAGATTGCCATCTGAACCCCATTAGATTTATATCAGTTCTCTTAACTGAATTTATATCATACTTATTAGCATCAAGATATAAATGATTAAGAATCCAATTTAATGTTGTCCTGTCATAATCAAGACTAGGGATTAGTAATTTAATTCAGCTTGATTAGTGTTCTACTTAGTTTTATTTAATCCTATCTTTTAGAAAGACAATGAATTAAATTTCAATTTTACTTCGATAGAACAATTAGATCTACTAAAACACTCATAAGAATTCAATCACATTTTCTTGTAAGCTTTCATTGTCAATCACAAAAGCATCCAAATTATACAAAGATAACATTGCCCCTCCGGCATATAAACCGAAGAAGGTCAACTATCAAAATAAGTATACAACACATAAGTAGCAAATACTTATTTCCATTCCTTTCGAACTAGACAATTACATTTTATGCAAGCAACATACTTGATACAATGCTTAACGGAAAAAGAACATCTTTCCTCATATAGTACATTTAGAGAATCAAACTGTAATTCTACTTATATCCATTTATAAACAATCGATCATCTTATCAGATCTGCATGCTTTTACCACATACGGCAACCATCTGCAAAAATAGTCAACATGAGTCAGTTCGATGAACTGAGCATGATAAGCACTAACTTTTAAAACAATTGCAATCCATCAATTGTTTTCATTAAACACCCCGTTTAAATGAGATCAATACTCCAAACAAGTAAACATATTCGGACTATGCCTTTTGTAAAGCAAAAGAATGACTACAAATGTGTAACTCTATCATTGTTACAAAATAGTCCTAAACACTTCTCAAATATTTCATCAAATATCAAGAATTAAAGAACGAAGGTAACCAAAACAACCATTTGAATCCAAAATCAGCAACATTGGACATGATCGTTTCATTCATCCAAAAGGGAATATCATAACAAATCGTGATTACATCAATATGTTAAAAATAGCCCTCTTGTTAGACAGATATCAACATGTATTGTCATAATAGGAGAGAAAGAAACAAGTTATTCACATTTCCCTTCACACAGGCCCAAGACTAAACCATCTCCTTATATGGAAAGCCTTCATCCTACATGCATACGAATAAGTCCGACGAGCCACAAGAAAAATCACTTGTTTAAATAAAAATCGAACACAGCAAATAAATCAGTCGAGTCCATCAACAACACACTGTTTTGTTAAAACTTACAATAAAGCAACTACAGTCAGTAACCCCCATGCCAAACAACGGTGTCTATCTACCAGCAACTCAGAATGACCTTTCGCAAGAAGCGGGACAAGAAGATAAACACTACCGTTACCTGCTTAGGTACAGTCAACAACTCCAGGATTCAATCATACATAAGAATGGATAACAATGCGAAGAAGACGTAACATGTCATCAATCACAATAACAACCTACAGCCCGTTCAAGCCCTTTTCTACTGTGTAAGGCTTTAAACCCTAGGTCGAATTCAAAGGATCTCCTTTGTTGTCGCAGTCGACAAGAGACTCAAAATCATTTAAGCCATGACATTACCCTATGACTAAGCAGAGAGATTTTTAAACGAAAACCACGCACCATGTACAGTCACATCAAACGGGAGTGTAATCAGAATGAAAACATAACATGGGATATCGTAGTCACTTCTGAACGCAATCAGAACTGAAAGTATGGTTTTCACAACCTACTTTATAGAAGCCATAAATCATGATGTCAAGCTATTAAAGAAAGCCAACAAAGCCAAGAACATTACCTGTTCATACTTGGGCTTATACAGACAACAGAGACATACATTACCATTCGAGGATTTAAAACTAAGTCCATGAGGGTGTTCACAGTTCAGCCTGTCCAGAAGCCGATATACAAGATATCCTTCCATACCCACGGTACCCAAAGGTGTCAAAAAAATAGTAAACCAACAGGCTTAAATTGAGGCAATAACACTGTTTATTTATCAAGTTCAGCTGAGTCTATACAACAGTAAACAAAATGAATAGAAGATAATGAATCCATCCGTACCAACAATGGCAACATTAAAAATCGTGGCATAAGCAAATCTGAATACTCGAATTTCCAAAACAAGGAATCCAACGGAACCCTTACCAATAATTTTTCACACAAGATTGCACAGAAGGAAACGTAAAATTTCACCCAAGAGTCTATACCACAACTTCTTAAACACGAAGGTATTCATTACAAAATAACAGAGGTCGTATTACTAGTTACTCCTCGTAGAAATCAAATTACCAATATTCAAATAAATATTTACACGAAGTTTCAACAAGATATCTTTTCCGGCGCTTCCACAACAAGCATCGATGACCAAAAATCGACAAGCACAACAGTGGCCTATACCCATCACAGGAATAATTTATGGGCTCACGCCGAACAGGCCGAGCATTCATACTTTTCATATATTTCACATATTTAAGCCAGAACGCGAACACAAGAAATAAGCCACGGTTGAATTTAATAAACACCCATCAAGGGATAAATGAAAAATCAAACCAGTATGAAGATATAGTACCAAAATCACACTAGACATCCATAGGAAATCATCTATTTCCATAAATCATTTGAACAGAGTTGTTTTAATGAAATCACTTGAAAGACAGCAAGATTTTTAAAGGTTAGGGCCTAACATGCCTGGATATTTGCTCAAAATTCCGAAGCAGCCCACTGAAAGAGCTCGGACTTCCTTTTCCTTTTCCAAGTTAGAGCGACCAACAAAATTTTGCTATCCCCATGACATATATATTTTCCTTGCCAGAGAAAAGAGCTAGATACCCTCATACTCGCCATGCAACTCCAAGAAGATTGGTGCGAAGAACCAGTGAACAGGCAGAAGAAAAACTGAAATTCACGATATGTCAAACAAAACAACAACTTTCCACATTGCATGCCTTCTCGCGAATTCCGAGCTCGACTTCCAAGCTCATTGAATGCATTTACTCCTAATTTCCCGCTCAAACTCCACTGCCACCGACCGCCAAAGTTGGCGATAGACAAGAGGAATTCCAAGACCATTTCCAGTTTTGGCGACCTGCCACGTCGGCTTAGGTTAGCCGTTTTTAAAACCTCCGCCAATACCTGTCCTTCATACTTATCCAATGTATTTAATGACATAGAAAATGCCGCCCATGGTTCGCACCCTTCCATAGGTCCCCAAAATCCTTGCTCAATAGTTAGGTTAGTAACTTAGGTTAGAATTTAGGATAATACTTAGTCTAACCACTTTACACATAGATACTAACTTAGGACATTAGCTCTTAGCCTAGGTCTAGGTTAGATTATCACTAATCTAACCCCTAGGTTAGGTTTAGTTTTAGGTTACTAACATTAATAATTCCAGTTAGGTCTACATTCCGTACGCTCGTAAAAGACCTACAACATGCATTCTTGAATGGGTTAGCTCTGTTTCGCCTTAGGCTACTGAGTAATCATATGTAATCAATTATTACCTCGGTCCACATCGAGACCTTCCAGATATACTTCGATATCGGGAACCAATCCATTTCACATGATCAACCTGAGTCATACTCCGGACTAGCTTATTCAATGCTTCTAGACCTTGCAACCTGTTCAAGGTCTGTAATTTTAATTCATCACGAACAAACTTAAAGCAATACTTGGATCAATTCAACTGATTCAAGGCTAGGTATTATAGATGGATAACTCTATAATTCATTCCGAGATAAGATTAAACTCAGATACAAAATGAAAGAAATAAAAGAGTCCAATCATATTCCGACTCAGTCAAGATCTGCAATCTGCAAAGAAAATACAGTACATATCAAGCATGATTTCTTAATCGAGGAACACATCCTTTTACAAGAAATCACATATCCTAGCCGCACAGCTTTGGTTGGAAAGCCCATCGATGGACGTAAAAAGTGCCTTCTGAATGGAGATTTACAAGAAGAAGTCTACATGACTCAACCCGAGGGATATGTTGTACACAGGTCAAGAAGAAAAGGTATGCAGACTCAGGAAATCTCTCGTATGGTCTCAAACAGCACCCCGGGCATGGTACATCAAGATTGATGAGCATCTCGCATAACATGGATTTGTTAGAAATCCATACGATCCCAATCCTACCTCAAAAAGAAAGGGGGGAGATGGTGATTGTTGTTTTCTATGTCGATGATCTAGTCATCACTGGCAGTTCATTGAGGATGATCGATGCAATGAAGAAAGATATTAATCGATCGTTCGACATGACTGATCTCGGGCTGATGCACTATTGTCTTGGATTAGAAGTATGGCAGAAAGAGAATCATATTTTTGTTTCTCAGATGAAATATACCAAGACTATGCTCGAGAAGTTTAGGATGATGGATTGCACACCAATTGCTACACCTATGGAGAATAGATTACAGTTATCTCGTTTAGATCCATCTCTTGAGGTAAGTGCCACTCTCTATCGGCAGCTGATTGGGAGTCTCATTTACCTGACCTACACTAGACCAGATATCAGCTTTGCAGTGAGCTATCTATCCAGGTTCATGCAGGAACCCAAAGTTTTTCATTGGAAAGCAGCAAAGCACATTTTGAGATATCTCAAAGGATTAGTGGATCTTGGTCTAGAATACAAGAAGAATGAAAACTTCTTCTTGACTGGATATTCGATTCAGATCATGTAGGTAACATTGATGATAGAAAATCCACTTCTGATTTTTATTCTTTATGGGATCTGGACCAATATCATGGGGAAGTAAGAAACAACACTTTGTTTCTCACTCTTCCATAGAAGCCGAGTATCATTCTGTAGGAGAAGCTATCTGTGAAGCGATTTGGCTACGTCACATACTAGAAGGACTTGGAATACCATAGGACAAACCGACCACCATGTATGTTGACAATGAAGGTGTACTCAAACTTGTTCGCAATCCAATTTTTCATGAGAGAACAAAGCACATTGAGGTTCAAGTTCATTTCATACGTGAACATGTGTTGAAGCACAACATTCAGCTTCAATTTTGTCCAACTACTGAACAACGAGCAGATATTTTCACAAAGTCACTTGCACGTGACAAGTTCGAGTTGTTCAGAGAGTTCCTCTCCTCATCTCTTCAGACAATGCACAATTAAGGGGGGGAATGTTAGGATAAAATATTATTATCCTAATATTAATTATGCAATAGTCTAGTTATTTAATTAATTTTATTAATTAAATAATAATGGTTAATAATACAAACCATATATTTGTTATGTATTGTTATATGGTTTCTAAACCATATTTGTTTCTCATGGATGTTGTTATAGTTTTAACAGTATATTTGTATTTATTCATTTGTGCTTCCCGGATGTTATTGGAAGCTTGTGCATTTTGGAATTTGGTTGCACCTATAGACACCTCACCAAGCCAACTCAACCTAAGACCTATTCTAACAAGTTCCCATAACTAACTAAGATTTACCCAAACCCTAAAAATCAATGACTACATTCCCTCTAACCACATTCTCGCACGCTCACAAGTAGCTCCCACCTAATCCAGATAATGACATGATATCAAGGAAATCGGAGGATCTCCCTAGTTTAGTAAACCTAGGAAATCCCTTGACCGACATCTCCTACCTTAACTATCGGTTGGAACCGCTATCTACCCCTTTTAACCCCTAAACTACCTTATTCTCAAGGTTGGAAAACATTGGGAGAAATTTGATGAGCAAGAACACATCTCAGAGAGATAATGCATCTTCAGAGAGCAAATTCCAGTGAAAAACTCACATCCAAGGAAGGAGATTGAGCATCTTCTCTTGCACAGCCATCCTAGCCATGATATGATCTATCCAAGCAAAGAGGAGTGTACATGCAGCCCATGCAAAAGCTTTTCTTTAGTTGGTGATCACTTGCAACCTTCAAACCCATCATCAACACCTCCATCCCTCACACATAGCCTTCGGAATGAAATCCAAGTAAGTATAACATCATACTTTCCTGGTTATTTCATTTCATCATCATTTTATCATCCATTGTTTACCTTGCCCCCTATTGACCTTCTCCACATTTTCACCTCAATATACCCATTAAAACCTCACAAAATCCTACTCCAGTCACCCAATACCTCATCCCGACCAACCAAAGTCCTTTGTGCAATCACAAAGGAGACCAAAAGCTTATTCTGTGACATTTCTAGATCTCACGATGGCAAAGCGGCCGGTTACACCTAACCATTGTCGGTCACCCCTACCACACCGGTCTCTGTGTTTTCCCACACATCCCTGAACAGAGACCTACCCACCTAATTTTATCTCACCCTCATTCACCTGTGATCTACTTGAGACCTTTATCAGACCTGTAGAGACCTAGAACCAATCATTTGACCTTTGGATTCTATTCTAGCTTAGCCTGTTAGATTAGATCTATTTCTTATTGTGTTTTTAAGTGAGATACCTAAATCATTTTAAAATAACAATAGGATTTACTTTGTTTACAACATTGAATTGTTTAAAATAGTGGACTAATAGCCATCTAGGAAGTATCATACTTCCTGGATCTAGCTTACGCTAGGTAGTTCACTGCCCATATTGTTTAATTCTTTCTAGTGGTCTTGTTTTCATTATAGGTAGTTCCTCCTAGCCAAAGGAAGCTCTCATGATCAGCTTGTGGATTCGGAAGTCATATGCACATGCAACAACCCATCAACCGACATTTGAATAGGTATTCCTCCTACACTGTTATCTATCTGTTTATCACACTTCAAAGAAATAATCTAAGAAAAAGGTGAAACATTTTGGCACACCCGGTGGGACCCATCCAGGGTTCCTTGCATTTCATTCATTCCTAGGAAAAAATTGTGTGTTTGTTTCCCTTCTAAAAGCATACACACTAATTTTCTTCCTTGGTAATCCACCTCTCTTTCTATTTGCTCTAAAGGAAACTTTTCTTTTGGTGTAATTAAAAGAATCATTTCTTCATGTTTTCTGCATTGTAGTGAAAGAGCATCCCTCTTCCTCTTCATCTTATTGTGTCATCCAATTTCACATTTTTGATTTGGGTTTAAAAACAAGTGCATTCCATTCTGATTTATTGCATTAGCTCACATTAATTGAGGGCAACCTATACGCTGGAAGTCATGACCAGCTGATGGTTGACAAATGAATCATAGAAAAGCACTTCTATCCTTTTCTCTTTCTCTGAGTCTTACCAAACCACACAAAAATTCAAAATACATACATTCTTAAACAACATCCTACCTAGAAGAAGTTGTAGGTGATCACATGATCACGACACAGTGGGCACCCTCTCATTGCTCTCTGTCGAGTCATACTTCAGAGTGAAGCCCGCCCCCACCATAACATACCTAAAACCTCACCTTTTAGATCTCCTTCTTTGTAGGAAGCCATCCTCACCAAAAAATCTCTATTCACAATTCATGTGTCAGTCCTTAAATAGCATAAGCTAAACAAACATAATAGAAAAGGCACTCCTAGGATCACATTTTCTTAGTGTTTCTGCTTGCTTGTGTTTTGAGGTGAGAGATCACGTTCATCACTTTTTGTTCATCCTTGCATGCTCCTCATCATAGCTAGTGTATTTTGGCTTCACCTGAGTGTGTTGGGCCATATCATCATCATTCCCAGAATTCTAGGTCTATTCTACATCAGATTTTAATTCACAACCACTTTCTTTCATCACTATTTCAATTTCACAATAACCATCATCGGTTACCTCTGCCGCCATCATCGGTTATACCCAATCGACATCGGTTCCAAGTCCTTTTGCTAACCTACTCAAAAGGACATTTTACTTCACTTTCTTCCACTTTTCACAGTCTCTGTCACTGTCATTTTTCCCATTGACATTTTAAACATCTTTAGATTTGGCATACCTATCATATTTTACCTTCTGCCTCACTGTTTACTCACTGTCCATTTTCTACAGTGACCGTGTGGTTACCCCTAGCGATGTTGGTTTTCCTAACCGATCATCGGTTATCTATTTCACATTCCAGCCACCATTTGGTACTTCATCCACTTTTTATCACCAAATTCACTTGTTCCTGTTATTCTCTGTATCATTTATGAGAAAGCCCTACTACGATCGATCTTGGTTCACATGGTGCTGACCCAAAGACAAGCAAGTGCCCTCGTATTTCACACCAGTTGCCAACCACTCCCACCTAGTCCTTCACCACCTTCTATTTTATCACCAGCCATGGATCCCATCTAGCCTACTACTATCACTACTGGAGATGAGGAGTTCACACGACTCCTTGACCAGAACCTTGTCACCTTGCAGTTTTACCTTTCCCACTCATCCACTCGAGATGCCTCGGGTCAGTTGATATACGGCATGCCCATATCTATCCCCCAACTCTCACACCCACTTCCGCATCGGCCCCATCTAGCTCCGTGCTTCCCACATCCACCTTACCCCCAGTCATTTCACAATTAGGTTCTATACCCATTATGACTGCCACGTCTGTTACCTCTGTGGCACCCATTACATCCACCATACCCTCGACTACCCCAAACACAACCTCATCCACCCCTAATGTCTCATACATACCTATAGCTACATTCCCACCTCCAGTGTCGGTGACCCCTACCCCATTTTAGAACATGGTTCTTTCCATTCCACAATCATTAGCCCTATTGCCACTAGGGTTACCACGACCCTTCCACCCCCATATACATACTACCAACAACCTCTGTTTCATCCATTATTCATTCCGGGTATGTACCCCTATTTCATTGCCTTCTTCTCCACCACCCTACATGGCAGCCCCATACACTGGAGTGCCACCCCATTATATGCCCAAAACCAACCTCCTCACACTACAGGAGGCATCCAATCATCACAACCCACCAATGACCTAATTAAATTGATGTTGGACAAGATGTAGACATTGGAGGCATCGGTTTCTAGCTCCCACAACACTCTCACCTACGATGATAAGATTTGCAACAGCCTATTCACCCATCCATTCCTATCCGTTCATACCTTGTGCATTGGGAAATGCCTAAATTCAATCATTTCAATAGCAAAGAAGACCCATAACAACATTTGTGGTCATTCAAACATGGGTGTTATCTGATCGCTCATGATGATGCCTTGCTTTTGAGAACTTTTCCCATGTCCCTCACTGGACCTGCATTAGATTGGTATAGTGGGTTACCTAAACACTCTATATTCTCATTCAATCAGGTAGCCCAAGCCTTCTTGGATCATTTCTCTATCAATATCATCAAGAAGGTTACCATGACCAATCTATATTCCACACGTCAGTATGAGGATGAATCTATCACATATTTTGTCACTCACTGGCGCATGGCTTTGATCAATCAACTTACCTTCCAACTACCATAAACTGAACTCATCGAGCTCTTCACATGAGCTTGCACTAGACATATCTCCCTGACCTTGCAGGTCCAAACCTTCTAAACATTCGATGAGGCATTCACTATGGCATGAAAGTTAGAGATTCGGGCCATCGAAGAGAAGAAAATCCAATTACACAATAAAAATTTGGCATTCAAGTCGAATGAAACCTCTTCTTCTTCCAAACCACAAACCAATTATTCAAAGCTAAGGGCACCACTAATGCAGTGGTACTCAAGGCCGGCCCAACTCATCCATCAAATCAGGCTACACCCTCATCTAATCTCTCACCTATCCAGACTTTTCATTCAGACAAGAGTAGTGAAAATATACCCCAATTGGGGAACCTTACTCTTTTGTCTTAGAAAATCTTATCAAAGTTGGAGCCATCACCCTTCCACCCATAAAACCACACACTAGTTTTGACCCTACTTGCCCCATGCCCGCATGGTATAAAGAACATGATTTCTATAACTATCATCGAGTAAAGGGTCATAGTGATGGCAACTACATCACTTTCAAGAATATTGTCCAAGAAATTCTCGAGAAAGGTGAGTTAACTATGGATAATCCCAATGCCACCCCCAACCAAAATCTACAAATCTTCAAAAAACCATTTCCCACCATGCCCCTTCATCCAATCAAACCGGTGAGACATCCACTCACGATACCCATACCCATGAGGTTCATGCTATCTTTAACGAGGTACCTGTCACCTCTCAATTACCTCACATCCCTTCCATAGAGGAAATCCTAGCCCAAAATCCTCCTTCCACATTGGAACCAACCTCCACTTGTTCCTTCACCAACAGAGGAACACCTTTCATCTCCTTCATCACCTACGGAGGGGTCTTCCACTAACATTGAGACCATCTCACCCCTAGCTTCTCCACTTAGAGAACCTTTACCTACCATACCTCCTCCACCCATAGAGGAGCTCCCATTACCTCCTCCACCCATAGAGGAGCACCCATTACCTCCTCCACCCACAGAGGAGCACCCATTACCTCCTCCACCCACAGAGGAGCACCTATCCATTCCTCCACTTATAGAGGAGCTCCCATCATCTCCTCCACCCATCATAGACCCAGTTGAGATACCTTTTCCTCTTGGTGAGCATTCTCCATCAGCTACCCAAAATCCAATAGACCTACTTTCGGCTCTCTTACCCACGGAAGCTGAAGCTGGCCAATTCCCCATCTCTAAGATGCACATTTTATGGGAATTCCCATTAGGTCCTCACCAACTCCACCCACAGATGTGTCATTCTCACATTTGGCCGATCACTTAGATTATGTGGATAGGGCTTTACTATGGGGTGCCTCTTACTCCTATCTCAACACAGATGCAGAGATCCCTCGTTGATACCTCCACTATCTACCCAAACACATTTCGACCCATCAAACCAAATATAACCACTACTGTCACAACCCCTTCCATGATACCCATTAGCACTCACACCACACCCTTACCCATAACCCAACCTACATCTAAACCCAAACCCATACCCACAACATTTTCCTCCACTAAACCTATTACCACTTTAGGGGTCACCCCGACCACCAGCCTTACTCATCCACCTATTAAACTGGATTTAGCTACATCCTCCAACATCAAACCACACCTACGCTGACACCCAAACTAAAGAAACAAACTCATCGACCTCATACCTCGACCACACCAATCACACCCACACTTGTCCCATCTACCTTAAGACCTCAGCTACCCAACATGGTCAAGCACCCTTCACCCATCCATAAACCAATAACACAACAACCCATTCCTTCCTCACAAACCTCTAACCTACCCAGGCCACAACACAACATGACTTATACCCACACCTGCAGTCTCTTTACCACCAATACCTCCAATACCTTCAGCTATTGCTTCACTACCCACTACACTTCAGTCATTGTCCCTCACACCCCAAGTATGACCCACGTCATCTACCTTCATAGCACCCCCATTATCCCCATGGGTAACTCACCCTCTTCCTCCATCTACTTTTCCTTCTAGACCTCATACACCCACATCACCTTTACCCAAGAAGGTGTAACCCAAAAACAAAACCCCACTACCCCACAACAAGGTAGTCAAAACAACCCCACACCCTCCTACCCATCCATCTACTGTACCCCTACCCAAACAAACACGACCGATACCTCAAACCACACTGGCACCTAAACCCATAGCTCGACCCATTCCTACTCTTCCAAAAATAATTCCTCGATAATCAACCACACCTACACCCAAACCCATGTTCACTTCCCATTGTGATCCACTAGCAAGGTCCTATGCCAAAATTTTAACCAACCTCCTCGAGACTTCTGTTATCACATTACCACCACTCCGACCTTATGACCCCCTCAAACCCAAGCCAAAAGGGTTTGATGATACTAAAATTTGCACATACCATCATGTGTGTGGGGCATGATGTGGAGAAGCTGCAAGGCCTTGAAAACCATCCTTATCTAATTGTGTCCACTAGAAACCAACTTTGATGATGACGACCTTCTCGACGAGGATCCTGCTTCACCAACACCCATTCCCACACTACCCACTCAACAACCACAACCTCCACCCTCACAGCTCTCTAGAGCCACACCTAAGATTTGAAATTAACATGGTTCACATCAGAGAACTTGCCACGCCACCACCCAAATGTCATTGTGCCCAGCTGACCTCATAGGGTTTTTCTCCTCTCAGTAGGTTTTTTCCTTCATGTCATTATACCACTCACCCTACACCTTCTCCATTTGCCAACTTCCCTCAAATCAACATGATACATGTCACTACACATGTGCAAAAGGGAAAAGAAAAGGCAACTGACCCACCAACCAATCCTATACCCAACATACCATCTGCACCCATACCTAAAATAACTATCCACATGGCCCATATACCCCATTTCTAATGGTGTCACACATCACACCATGCTCAAAAATTACACCAATCTCCCCTCAAAATGTCCTTATATGACCTCATCCAAACCTCGAAATCCCATCATCAAGCCCTCATGGAGGTTCTTCAATCTATTGAGGTTTTACCCAATGACCCTACACCCATAGCCTCCATTATCACACCCCATCATGTAGCCTCTCTCACCAAATTACCACCTTCATCCTCACCTCACCTTGTTCACCAAGTGGCCTCCCTTAGCTTCTCAGAGGAGGAGATCATGCCACACCAAAATGATGACCCGGACCCAGCCCTCTTCATCTCTTGTCCACATTGATGACATATGGGTATGCCGTGTGATGATTGATGGAGGCACTAGCATTAACATCATTTCATCCCATGCATTTTCTCAAATGCACATACCTAAAAATTACATGCATAAACATCCGGTCATGTTGCATTCATTCAATGACACTATCACCTCCACACTAGGCACTATGTCATCCTTCACATTCGTGGGCCCCACTATTCCAGAATTGTTTTATGTTTTGGAGGGGGAATTCCAATATAACTTGTTGCTTGGTAGACCTTGGATCCATGTCATGGGTTGTGTTCCTTCCACTTTGCATCGTTGTGTAAAGTTTGAACACGAAGGACACACTTATACCATTCCAGCTGACCCATCACCTTTCAAAACATGCACATGCTTTACTTGACCCAATGATGTGCTCATACCTATCAAGCCATCTACCTCCATAACCAATACCACTTCACCTACACCTCCACCTACCCAGTCTAGCCATTGTACACACTACTTCACCACACATACCTCCTCTCATTCCTACCCTATTGCTATAACCTCCATGGCTGACCCATTAGCTTCCCAATCCATTAACTCCACCTCTGCATCGACCTCTGACACATCATCCATACCAGCTACCTACATACCAACCATTGATCCCTTGGAAGGTGTTTTCAATGCCTCACTCTGGGGAGTACCACCTATATAGTGTCAACACATTCCTTACTCCACATGAGTATGGAAGCCTTCACCACCCCTCCCTCACTATGATCACCATATAGGAGAACACCTCCTTTATGGTCCTCCTCATCTTCGTACTATTCTCACTATGGGGGACTTGATACTACCACTTACACACCTGAACCACCATCACAACCCCACCCATTTTCCATTGACTTCCAATCACTTACCAATCACCATTTTTCACCCACACCTTCCTACACCATTGTGCATGGAAGGGTTTTGGTTTTGGATTTTATGAGCAAGGCCCATACCATTATTCCATGTACCACCCACAAACATAATGACCATAGTGGTATCGGCTTCCCCAAACCTCCTACCAAACAGGCCCACATTGAACTCATTGAAGACCCTAGCCCTCCTCCACCTTCATCTTCATCACTACCTTCACCCACTCCACCTTCATCACCACCCTCAACAGAGTCGATGGATCCTGAATCTATCCCCCTAACTTTTTTTTTTTTTCATAAACACCATTTCCTTGGGGCCTTTGACTTATCAACGTGAAGGTGAGGCCCCTTCCACTCTTCCATTCCTATATCCTGAGATGATCGATGATGACACACCTATAATTAACATCATTTAATGTCAGGATGATGAATCCATACTCACCTACCTTGGTGCAGAAGACTCATATATTCATTAGTTGTTACCTTCGACCACGAGATGCAAAACCATGTTGAATGAATCGACTATCGAGATCAACATTCATACTCAGGATGACCCGCACATCCTAAAGATCGAGACAATCTTTAGATGTTGTTGAACAAGAAGCCATCACTTCTTTTCTCTAGAGATCATAACCATGCTTTCACTTGGTCTTACGTAGACATGCCCGATATTGACCCCACCATAGTGGTCCACAATATCATAACCATTCCCGATGCCAAACCTATCAAACAAAAGCTGAGGAAAATGCACCCTCACATTTCTCTTCTCAAAAAGAACTTTAACACCTTCTTTCCGTTTCCTTCATCTTACCCATTGATTATCCTCATTGGATTTCTAACATTGTCCTTATTACTAAAGCAACAGGGGGACTCCACATTTGCATGGACTTCCATGACCTCAACCTAGCCTACCCAAAGATGACTTTCCCTTGCTCCTGGTATTGATCAACTTGGTTGACCTCACCATTGGTCACGAGATGCTCTCACTCATGGATGGCTTCTCGGGTTATAACCAAATTTTGCTTGCCCCAGAAGATCAGCACAAGACCACATTCATTACCCCTTGGGAACCTTTTTGCTATCGAGTCATGCCTTTTGGCCTTAAAAATGTTGGTGCTACATATCAGCGTGCTATGACTTACATCTTCCATGATATCATGCATCACATATTGGAAGATTACATGGATGATCTCTTGGCCAAATCTAAACATCTGCGCTGAGCACCTCACCATCCTCAAAACCATCTTTGACCACCTCATTAAATATTACATCCGCCTTCAGCCTAAAAGTGTGTCTTCACGGTTCTCTCAGGAAAGCTCCTGGGATTTATTGTTTCCCTCCATGGTATAGAAGTTGACCTACTAAAGTCAAGGCCATTCTGGAAATGCCTCCACCCACTAACCTTAAACAACTCCGTAGCCTGCAAGGTAAATTGTAGTCCATTCACCATTTCATTTCACAATTATCTGATCGGTGTCAACCATTTCATCATCTTCTTAGGAAGGATGTCTCCTTTAAATGGGATGATGACTATCACAAAGCTTTTGAGGCCCTAAAACAATACCTTCTCCAACCACCCATACTCATTCCACCTAAAGATGATCAACCTTTTTACCTATACATATCAGCTACCGATCATTCCTTGGGAGCCATGCTCACTCATCATGATGAACAACACAGGGAGCAGGTGGTTTATTACATAATCCATACTCTTTTGGACTATGAAACCCGATACAACCATCTAGAAAAGCTTTTCTTAGCCTTAGTTTTCATTGCCACCAAACTCCACCATTACCTACTCAACCACAAAACCTATGTCGTGACCAACACCGATCCCTTACACTTCATGTATGCCAAACCTTATCAAAATCAGCATGTGTCATGTGATGGCTTATGCTTTTAGCTGATCTTGACCTCAAATTCATTCACCAAAAGTCCATCAAGGGCCAAGCTATCACCGACCAACTGGCTGACGCACCTATTTCTAGGGATCAACCCTCTAATTTTGACTTTCTGATGAGTCAATTGCTACTCTTTCCCTGGATGAACCCCCTTACCAAATGACACTGTTCTTTGATGGTTCCAAGTGTCAGCATGGGGGGTGGGGCTGGTGTTATCCTCATTCCTCTAGATGGAGAACCCATGCCTTTGTCTTTCAAACTAGACTTTGAATGCACCAACAATATTGTCTGAGTACAAAGCACTTGTACTAGGTCTCCAGGCCACATATGCCCTAGATGTCAAATCAATCCACATCTTTGGTGATTCACAATTGGTCATAAACCAAGTCAATGGTATGTACCAATGTCATAATGAGATACTTCAAAAGTATAAACATCATGTAGACATACTTTTGACCACCTTTGATCATTACACCCTTCAAACCATCCCATGTTCAACCAACAAATTTACAGATACCATGGCTTGCTTAGCTTCCCAAATACCTTTCCTGCTCGATTCCAAAATATTTGTCACCATACAACACCTCCATTCACCTTCTTATTTACCTCATGATGTTTACTCAATCGAAATGACACCCCTGACCCGAGTGACCTTTGGTATAAACAATACTCATTACCTTTCCTCTCCATCTTACCTCCTGATCTCACCCGTAATGGACAACGTGCCTTCCTTAAAAAGGTCTCTCATTTCATCATTCTGGGGGACTCCTCTATAAACATGGCTTTGATGGTATTCTCTTATGATGCCTCACAAGTTTTGAAATTCCTTATACCATTAAGGAGGTTCATGATGGCATATGTGGAGGTCACTTTAGTGGCCTTGTTGTTGCTAAGCGTATTCTTCACCTAGGCTATTCTTGGTGACCCTTAACCATGATTGTTGTGACTATGTCAAATGTTGTGTGAAATGCCAACAACATTCCAACCTTCATCATACACCCAGTCATGCCTTACAGGTCACTCGTGACCTTTGGCCCTTCTCTCAATGGGGTTTGGATCTTGTCGGAGAAATCAATCCTCATTCTTCCCAACGCCATCAATGGATCATAACTACTACCAAATACTACACAAAATGGGTGGAAGCCATACCACTCATCTCCACGAAAAGCTGAGAAAATATGTGAGTTCATTAACCATCACATCATTTGTCACTTTGGTGTTCCTCATCGCCTCATCACTGACAATGGAAAACAATTCAAAAACAAAACATTGCAAAAAACTTTACGATGCCTTCAACATTCAACTTAGTTTCTCATCACCTTATTACCCACAAACCAATGGCCAAGCCAAATCCACTAATAAAACCCTCAACAAAATTCTCATGAAAGTGGTTGACGATACTGGGAAGGATTGGCATACACACATTCCTTTTTCCCTATGGGCATACCACACTAGTATTCACACTTCCACTGTGGCCACACCCTTTTCTCTGGTCTATGGTACAGAGGTTGTTCTACCTCTCGAAGTCTAGATCCCCTCACTCCATATTTCTCTCCATGACATGCTTATTGATGATGACTTTCATCAGGACCACTTAGCACAACTAGAGTTATTAGATGAACATCATCTTAATGCTCTGGATCACCTTCAAGTTTACCAACAACGTATCAAATGCTTATGAAAACATGTTCATGAATGAACCTTCCAAGTTGGTGACCTTGTCTTGAAAGAAAATCAACATTTAACCAAGTAGAAAAAAAAGTAAATAGGGAAAATTCACTCCTAATTGGCTTGGACCATACATCATAACTCATACCTATGGATCGGGTGCCTATCATTTATCCTCACTTGAGGTAAACCCAGAACCTAAGCCCCTTAATGCATTGCATCTTCGACCATTCTATTGTTGACTCATTGTCCTACCTCACCCTTTGTCTCTTTACAGGCTCATCCCTTGAGTGCTATCCACTCCATACACCTCCCTAACAATTAAACAAGAATCATGTGAGTACCATCACTTGTTATCTTCTCTTGAATATGTGTACCATGCATGACACTTTGCACATAGCATGATTCTCATGGATACTTTTCATCTACCTTTAGATGAGATCCCATGGTCATTCCACCTTGCCTTTTGAACAAGAGTCCTATCCTTCACCTTGGTCTTGTCCATGATTTCAAAGACCTCACATGGGACCAAACTCCTTGAGTCAAACTTCTAATAAAAAGATGACTCCCTCAAAAGGACATCTTCCTCTTGACAAAATTGCTACTATAAATAGACTACTCCCTCGAAGGACAACTATGTGAAGCTTTAAAAAAACAAAAAAAAAAAAGAGAAACCGAAGCTTCCCGCATCGATCAACTTCACAAGACCTCAAGGAGTACCATATTATTTATCCCATATAGACTTCCCACATCGATCAGTCTATCTCAACAAAAACTTTTTAGTCATGGACTTGCCCATTGTGACCTCGGACCTCTTGCCCAAAATCCTGTCACTCCAAACATATAAAATTAACTACCTTTCACCCACCTTACCATTTCCACTCTCATTTCCTAAATCGCCTCAAGGGACATCTTGGAATTTTGACATTTGGTGATCCTGTGACTACTTTCATCGTAGAATAGTTAATCATGCAATGCCTTTCGGGTCTTGTGTTCATCACCCCCTCCAAGGTATGATCTACTCGGTATGATCCTACCCAATCAAGTGGCTTTATTACCCCCTCTTATCTTTTAACCATCTTTGTTGATGTTTTGATTACCTTATACAGGACTTGGTACTCGACACTTACCTTTGAGGTAGTCCTCCCCTTTCGCCATAATCACCTTCACCTACATCCTTTTACCTATAATCTACCCACACCTATTAAACCTAAACCCACAACATGCCCAAAAACCTACCAACTCATTTTCATATTCTTCCCTAGCTCATGGGAGAACTACATTGGCTGAGGGTCCCTTTTTCACTAGGACTATGTAGGTAGCACTCCAAGGGCATGGGGCCCTTGGAGGTTAGCTCGGCCATTCTCTACCCTAAAACAATTCATCAACCATACCTAACTCACCATTTACATCACATTTCACTTAGTTCCCCTTTTCTAACAAAATTGGAAATTAAGCCACATACATAACAAGTTGCTTACCACAACATACATTTATTACACCTACCATCCCTCTATCATCACTATGCATAGATTATACAACATTTCACATATGACCCATAGTATCATTCATTGCCAACATAATGAATCATAACTAAACCTACTTTCAACTCAACCATGCCTATAACTCAACCATGCACTTAACCATGCCTAAACCAACCTACCTCATCCATGCCTAACTATAACCTAACTCATCAACATGCCTATAACCTAACTCAATCCATGCCTAAACCAACTTGACTCAACCATGCCTATAACCTGACTCGATCCATGCCTAAACCAACCTAACTCCATCTTACCTAACTCACTTAATTTCAAACCACATTAAAGTAACAAATCCATATCTCATCTAATACAAACCATACATCCAATATCTCATAAACATATTAACACATCAAAAATACCATGAATCTCATCATATAAATCAATAAATGTGTATCTCAAAATACATGCCTATCTCATCATGGCCATCATCTCAAAAATGTCATGCACACATGTCTGATATATATCAATACAAAATGTCATCGAACATGTAGATCGATGTCTCATATATACAAAAGAATGAATGAATCAATAAAAATATTCGGCATGCAGGTCGGTGTCATATATATATGAAAATAATGAATGAATCAATACAAAAATATTTGACACGCAGACGATATCTACTCAAAATACACAAAAAATCACTTTCATACATCCTCATTGTCTTGGCACTAGACCGTATATGTGATAAAAATACAACTATCTTCAGACGCAAGGCTGACATATATATCAAATAATCACTAGTATACATCAAAAATCAGGTGGCCGCATATCAGACATCTCACCAGATGTCCTCCATCTCTCGTGTCACTACTACACCTCCACTCCTGTGTCCTCGCTAGCACATCACCTAGCTCTAGTCATCGTGCGGCTTTGGTGGCCTCTCCTGATTGGGCCTCGAGCTCATTAACCTCTGTGCTCTCCACACTATGTGTGTGGGATCTCATCCTCTCACTGGATTCACTGTTGTGCCCTATACTCTCCATAAGAGAGGAAGTCTATCTCGGCTACCATGAGCTGGTCCTAATAATATCTCACCTCACCTAGGGCATCCCATAACCTAGATATAGGCATGGTCTATGGTGGTCCCATAGGTCTCGGCCCCTGTACTGCACCTGCGCCATGACTGTGAACTAGGACCAGCTCCTTGAGCTTTGTGGTGGTGCCCCCTACCCTATGCTTGTGGTGGTGCCCCTGCCCCTATGCCGTATCTGGGCTTGTAAGGCCCGATCTATGTCTAGGTAGGCTATGGCCAATCCCTGTAAACCTGCCACCTAAGCTAGTAAGGCTACCACCTGACCATCTCTATCTCTATCTCCTCCATCTCCTCCACCCTCTCCCTCCGCCATCTGGGCCTGCAGACTAGCCACCTGTACTCATATCTCTGCTACCTCTATCTCTCTCGACCCCTTGGCTATGTCTACAGTATACCTATCTGTGTGATCAATGTGCGTCATACCTACCCTTATAGGGCGTCTCTCTGCACTGTAATAGGTAGCTAAGTTAGGCTGCCCCAGGTCTAGGTGGTATGGCTTATAACTGAGCCACCCACCACTCTTATACCTATTTTTGCATCCAAGCATCATCAATCCGCTGATCCACTAGATTCTCCTCCTCCCCTGTAGGCACTATAGGTTATGGTAGAGGTAGAGGCCTCTCCACGTCATCTCTTTGATACTATGGGAAGGATGGAGAAATATCTGTATAATCCTAAGCTACCGTCGGACCTACTCTACTTGGGATCATCTCATCCTCACTGGCATGGCGACCACTGTATCCACCTCTCTAGCTAGAGCTCGCTAGCTCCTCATGCATGTGCCTATATGAGGGAATCCCACATATGGCCTCCAGATAATGTCCATCTAGACAACCCCTCCAACAACTACCAAAAATGGGCCACATCATATGTCGGCCTATCCGACCTCTACTCTCCTGCAACTGACACCCATCTCCTATATCCCAACTACACACATCTCACGGAAATGCATCTACTCGGGGCATCCTTTAGGTCAAACACAGACTATGTGCTCGTAGGCCCAACGGTGCGTATATAAAGGTATAACATAGGATAAACTTGTGTAACCACCCATATGTCCACAACTCTTTGTATAGCTGTACACAAATGCTTTGGTGCCCGGGAAAATCATGTCTCATGCACCATCATATCATGGAGCACCCCCATTAGTGATCGGGAAATCATCCACCCTCTACATCGGGTAGTGCATAGCAGCACACTGCCTCCATCAATAAAACCTAGCCTCATCTCATCCAGATGGGCTAGGTACATCTCACCATAGCTCAAACTGGTGATATGGAATCTTAGCTCCACCACCCCCTCACCAAAAATTGTCACAATCAGCTCCTCTAAGGCCTTGGAGGAGATAGAGTACACACTGGCCCCCAATATGGGTAACCGCAAAATCTGGAACACATCCTCCAGGGTGATAGTCATCTCACTGTCGGAAGGTGGAATGTGTTGGTCGCAGAGTCCCATCTATTGATGAGTGTGACCATCAAAATAGCCTACCGAAAAACATGTCCGTAGCACTGGATACCACTCAATACCACTACCTCCATGTGCTATAGCTCTAAGGGGTCACTAAGCCATGTAATGTCACTAGTAGCAACAAAACCTGTCTCGCATATGTAATCGCGATCTTCCTTGCATCAATCCAAGACAACATTAATCTACATTTAGCATGACCATATTCACCAAATATCATTACCCTACACCCTATTTTTACTTCACCGATCTCCACTACCTAGCCTACATCCCTCTTGGACCCTTATGTAGACACCAAATTTATGTCTTACGACACCTGTGCCCCGCATCTCATTTCACAACCTAACCTCACCACCTAAACCTTACACAATTATTTATTACTTACCTTATAATTAATAAATCCACATTTTCAAACCTGCCACCTAATTTCACCACCTCATCATGACTTAGCCCTAACCCTAAACTAACCTAATTAAGACCTATAACTTGGCTCTACATCCACACCATGACTAATTACTCCTCACCCGCACCAAAACCAACCTAATAATGACTTGACCAAGCCCACAACTAATCCCTCGGTAGAAAATAATTAGGGAAAGTTGGCTGTTTTACTAAAAATAGCCCACTTTGACTTAACCGACATCGGTTCCTACTCGACCGCATGACATTGGTTATGTAACCACCAGTGGTTCCCTATAAATGGGCTCCCCCAACCAAAAACAAGAGGGCTGGAACTCATTTTGAAAAAGGATCTCAGAAATTCATTGGCAAGAGAGAGACAAGTGAAGACAAGTAGAAGAGGTTACAGAGAAGAGCATCGAGCCGAAGATCGCAGATCGAGCCACTGAAGATTGGATTGAGTCACTACCCTCATTCAAGCATTGGAAAAGATTGAGGATAGCTTCATTAGCTCGTTTTCCAATACCAGATCATCCCAACTGAGCCTTACTGTCACTACCACATTCCTTGGACCTGAATCTTCATCAAGAATGAGTAAGTAGTGTCTTGTATGTTTCTAAGCACCATTTCCTGAGTCTTTTGATTGATAGTAATTATAAGCTCACTCCTAGATCTACCACCTGCCAGAACCCTGCACTTAACCTTCATCCATATAGCCTTGTATTGCCCAGAAGACAGTTTTATCACTCTCTAAGTCTTCCCCATCATCTCACTATTCCCCTCAGCCATCCACCAGTCTTAAAAACCCCACAATCACCCTACAACCAACCTCTATCCAGAAGTGCCTAGATTACTGACCCTACCGGTGTCGGTTATCCTATACCGGGCAAATGTTCTCTAACCGTGGTCTCGTTATCCAGTGACCGCATCGAGTCGTGACTTATACCAAAACCTTCCTTTCACTATTTGTGTCTCACCTATTTGTCTTCTAACAACCTCGGATCCAGTCTGGTTTTATCCTTGTAACTCAAGCTCATAACGTATCAACAACCATTGACCAAAAAAAAATGTGGCGCTTTTATTATTGATAGTTTAGTCTCTGGTCTACTTTTATTTGAGGTAGTCCTTCCTAACAAAATGAGTTCTTCGCAATCAATCTGATCTCTCTCTACGGTACGCGCACACCCTCTCAACATTCAACGGTATTCCTCCTAGCCCTAACCCTTATCTATTTCTCAAGAGAATGAAAGGATAGAAACAACTCTATTCCAGAATGGAAACATTTTGTGCGAAACATTTTGCACGCCCAGTGGGACCCATTTTTGGTTTCTTTCTTTCTTGCTTGCTTTCATATAGGAGCACACTTGCTATTTTCTTCTTCTAAAATATTCACAAGATATTTTGTTATTTTGGTAAAAGAATTTGTCTTTCTTCCTCATCTTTGCATTAGTGAAAGTCATCTCCTTTGCTTAATTGAATATCATTTTCGATTTGGGTTTTAAAACACGTGCATCATATTCTTGCTTGCTGTTTTCAATTCTAGTGAACGAGATTAAGTAATGGTCATACACATGGGGGTGATATCCACGGTATTGACAATAAATTAATCTTACTTTCCTGCACAACACATACCAAATCACATCATAATTAACACAACAGCTCAAACATCCCCCTTTTCTGCGGTATTCCTCCACCCGATTGAGGTAACCTTATAAGCCAAAACAAACTTGACATTTCCCCTAGGTCTTTTGTTTAGGATTGACATCATCTTGTGTCTAAGGCATAAGCCCACAATAATTAAAACTAATCCTAGGGTTAGTCTCTTGATTTGCTTGTGCATCTTGCTTGTTTTTAGTTCTATTTCTCTGTCATACACTGTTTCTGTGATCACTTTAGAATAGTTTGGTAGGTATACTAAGCCTTGTTAACCCCAAATCAACAACTTCTTATAGCTTCTTACACTGGTCCTATTCTACCGACATCGGTTAACTTACGATGCGCCTACATCCCACCCGAACATCGGTTACTGACCGATATCGGTTATTGTCTTTCACAGTTCCCAAAACTAGCAACCTACCAATTCCAACATTTTGTTGTTGCTTCTGTTCCTGATAGATTGCATCCCTACTATGTACCCTTTTCCATGGTTATTATCTCTCAAAAAACAAGCAATGCAGACCATGGTTTCACATGCCTCTGCTCCGTGCTTTTGCTCCGAATCACCCCTTCACATCTTGTGGGGAATCTCTACGGACACCGGTGAGATTCCCAAAATCCTGTAGGAGATAAGGAATTTGTGAAATTTTTGGACGCTAATCCTAGAGTTGTATAGTACTTATTTGTCTCATGCCCGACCATACACTCAACGGTCAACTCCTTGTTGGTATGCCTATTAGTATAGCTGCTCACTTAGCTCCTTCCCCACCCGGATAACTCCGCCTCACCTTCTTCATCCTTAGCCTGTCCCCTAACTCAGCGCTTGAGAGATTCATACGGCATGATTGGATTTCCTTTGGTTAACTCTGGGTCCCACATATCATTACCATCCATTGCTCCTACCTCGTCTCTCTTGCAGATCGCTCCTTTCATAACTTGCTCTCTACCACCTATCCACACAAGCTTTCCTTCTCAAGCTCCGCCCACCTTTTCATTTCCACACACGTATCCGGTGACTTGAACATCTTATATAGGACATCCCTATTTGGTCGCCTCAACATATTCGTCCTCAATACCTTATCAACATTTAGCCCCACCATTGTCTAGTGGTGGCCTTGGCCCAATCCTCCTCTCGTTTCACTGACAATGTGACGCACCATCATCTCATCCAACCACTGATTTAATCAAACAAATGATGGACAAGATGCAAAATCTGAGGCTTGTTTGAGAATCCGTCAGCACCACGACATACGAGCAAGTTTGTTGGGAGGCTATTCATCCTTCTGTCCCCCTTCATTCATATCCTCCTCAATGGGAATTACCAAAATTTACTCATTTTAATAGTAAGGAGGATCTCAACAAAACTTGCGATCATTTAGACATGCTGCTTACATCTATTGCTCATGATGATGCCTTATTACTCCACACCTTTCCCATGTCCTTATCAAGGACCCACCTTGATTGAGTACAGCTTTAACTTGACAGCACTCAATCTTCTCTTTTAACCAATTAGCCCAATCTTTCTTGGATCATTTCTCCATTAATATTGCTAAGAAAGTATCTATCACCGACCTCATGCCGTCCGACAATTTTGAAGACGCAATCTATTGTAGATTTCGTTGGATGATGGCGGGCCTCATTAACCAACTTACTTATGCCTTGCCTCAGGCTGAACTAATCAAAATTTTTACGCGGGCCTGCACTAAGCACATTTCTCCTACCCTCCAAATTCAAACTTTTTGCACCTTTGATGAGACCTATACTATATCTCGAAACTAGAAATTAGAGCCTTATAGGAAGAGAAATTGCGGTTGCGTAGACAAAACCCTAATTTCCGAACCGAAGACTCCACCAACAAACCCAACACCACCAATTCTCATGCATCGACTACTTCAAATCAAAGGATCTGCATACACACACGGTGATGGTCAAATCCCACACCATCTAATACCCTCCAAAACCACCTATAAGTATAATGCCGAGCCCATCAATTACACTCCTTGGGAGAAACTTATGGTGTAATTTTGGAAAAATTGCTCAAAGCGAGAGCTATCATCTTACCTCTGTTAAACCTCACTCTGGGTTTGATTCCACCCACGCTATACCTTCTTGGTACAAAGAAAATGACTTCATGAACTTCCACACAGAAGGGACACATCCACAAGAAGCGTAAGATGTTGAAAAACATAGTGCGGAAATGGTTTATGCAGGGGATATAACCCTCGATAATCCTAATGCCCCTGCTAACCGAAATTTGAAAATCTTCAACAAACCATTCCCAAACCACTCATCTAATGGTAACATAAACCAATATATCTTAGCCGAGGAGAGTGCTCATGAAATCCATGCGGTCTTGAACTCCCAACCAAAAGCTTCTATCGAGGAAATTCTGAATCAAGCCTCTTCACTAACGCAGGGACCCGAACCCCCTTCACCACCATCAAGACAAGACAAAATCCTTGCCATTCCTTTACCCATAAAGGAATTAACCACCTAGAGTTCTCTTCTCATAGATGAGCCTTCTTACACCACATCCCTACAAGACTGTGAGCGGATGTTATCTAACTTATCTATTTCCCAAACATCTCCTTCTACCACTCTTGCTGTACAAGAGGAAGGCTCACCACTGTTTCTATCATCTTTAGAAGAGAAACCTCTCGAATCGACATCACCAAATTCGTTAATCATGACGGATCCCATCAAACATGCCCTCCTACCTATTAGTTCTTCATCGCCTAAATCTTTTCAGCAACCGTTGATCTCTTAACACGCATTGATACAACGACTCATTTACCCACTATATGACACCCACAGTGGACCGAATCACAACCCACCTCTCTTCTATATCAAATTTCCTATTCACACGTGAGGATTGTCACCCCTCGGAAGATGACGAGTCCTATGGGAGCGTTTGAGTACACCATGCTCTACTCAAATACGATGACCGATCCAAACACCTCTACCATATACCCGAGGTGTTTACAAAGCTCAAAATGCCTATGTCCTTATCTTCACCCCCTCATCCCTCACAAGAACACCTCATCCACCTCTACTAACCTAACCAAACCTTTCCCTATGCTTGGGAATTTACCAATACCCAGCCTAACACACCCACCTAAATGGTTAGATTTATCCAAAAATAAAGCCGTCCATCCACCTAAGAGACAAACCCAATCCCTAAAGCTCAAGTCCAATCTATGCCTCTTGTCACAACTAAAACCCTCACCATCACACGTGCACTTCTATATTAGGACCTCACCCCTCCACCTTGCCTCAATACATCATACCTCCTACATTTTCTTTAAAACGACCTGCATCTTCTACACCCATACAGAGATCCATGGGTGTATCAACACCGTCACCCCAAGTATCTTGTCCACCTATCAACCCTAAACAAACTCCATCATCAAAGGATTTGTTTGTTGTCACTCCTCTTTCTCCGTGGTTGTTTCCCACCATCACGTCATCTGTGGCCTCATCATCTAACCAGCTAAACATAACTTCTACACAAGAAGCCATGTTTAGTTAAATCCAATTATCAAAACCCCTTGTCTAAACCACCACCTGTACAAACCAACCATACCCAAACATTACCAAAACCCACCCAATCAATAGCCTCATCTTCCTTTGAGTTTGACCCGTTCAAAGGATCTTACGCCAAGATCCTTGATATGTTGGTGGAGAATGTGACCATTTCCATACCCCACTTAGACCCTATGATCCATCTACACCTCGACCTATAGGTTATGATGAGTCTAAAATCTGCGCTACCACCGCACACCGGGACATGATGTAGAGGGATGCAAAGTGTTGAGAGCCATACTTTGTCAGTCACCTCTCTCGAGATAGAAAGGTTAAGAAAGACAACTTCACGAAGGGAGAGGCATTTAGCTTGATCCCTGCCGCAATACCACCTGTCCCCTCCTCACCAAGATCTATCATTATTATAACCCCACCTCTCGAAGACGATGACTTATCCCTACCGTCTTCCTCCTCTCATGTTCACGAGATCAACATGATTAGTGTTGCTACTCGAGGCGTAGAAAAATAATGGGAAAGCTAAAGAAAGCACACTGCGGCCTCTCTTTCTCTGTCCACTATCCCAATTACACCACCACCTAAAGTGGTTATTCATGGACTGCCTACCCCGTCTCGATGGAGTTGCCCACCGAACCGTGATCAAACAACTTCACCAATCACAGCCGTAAAAATGACACAGCATGTGATCTCATTCAACCTCTCGAATCTCGGTGCCAAGGTCTCATTGAAATCCTTCAGGGATAGAGGTCTTACCGAGCGAAACCTTTCCTCGTTCGCCATCTTAACACCCAACCACGTTGCTTCTCTCACCAAACAATCTACCACTTCCGTCCCTGTCATGACAGAAACTGCCACTTCGGTTTCTCCAAAGACAAAATTGTTGAATTTGGTGCGAAGATCCTGACCCCTCTTTTCATCTCAATCTTACGCCTGGGACATCCGGTATGTCATGTTATGATTAACGAAGGTGCTAGCCTAAACATCATCTCTTCCAAAGCCTTCCAACAAATGAATATCCCTTCTAGTTGCATGTGCAACCCCACCATGTTGCGTTCATTCAATGATGCTATTACTTCTACCTTAGGCACCGTGATCCTTAACATTCATGTAGGGCCACGTACTTTACCTGAACTCTTCTATGTCCTTGAGGGAGAATTCCAATACAACATATTGTTAGGCTGCCCTCGGATCTGGGCTCTGGGATGCGTTCCTCCACCTTACATAGATGCATAAAATTTGAGTATGACGGGAAGTCCTACACCATAAAAGTTGACCCTCCCCCTTCAAAACCTGCAATATGTTATATCACCCTAATGATGTGCTTGTACCAGTCAAGACACCCATTCATCCAACCCAACCATCTATTTCGACCACACCTCAACCATCCACCTCAACCGCACCTACACCTTCAACCAATGAAACCGCCACCGCAAATACCACTTCCTTTCCCGCGGACAACATCCCAACCTCAGATCCCTTAGTAGATGTTTTTCAATGCCTTATGCTGGGGGAGTATCACCTATATAACATTAGCACTTTCCATACCCCACAGAGTACGGTCGCTTACATGCACATCCTACCTACGACCATCGTGTGGGGGAAGTAATCTCCTACGGACCACCTAATTGCAGTACTAACCTAACATATGGGGGTGTCGATACATCTCTGTCACCCCTCCGAACCTCCCCTTGGTGTGGTTCCTTCGATCTGATTTTCAATATCTAACTAATCGTCACTTCGCCACTCACTTTTTGACGCGCCGTGTGCTTGGAAGGGCCTCGGTTTCGGTCTTTATGAACAAGGCCAACATACGATCATTCTTGTAACTACACGCAAACACAAAGATCGTCATGGTCTTGGGTTCTCTCAACCACCTACACCAAAACATCACATATCCGTTGTATCCAGGAAGACAACGAAGTCACCCCTTCTGAACCATCATCACCCATTTCGCCATCGTCACCTGTAGAGTCGATAGACTCTCAATCCATCCCTCCTAACTTTTTTTTTCATAAACGCTATCTTCCTGGTCCTCTCACTTATCAACGCGATAATGAAGACCCATGTTCTCTTCCCCTTCTCACGTATCTAGATATGATCGAAGAGAACTCGCCTTCAATTAATGTTGTTGAGTGCCAAGATGACGACTCCATCCTCACTTACTTAGGTGTGGATGACTCTTATATTTCATGTGCCTTACCATCTCAAACTCAAACCATGTTGAATGAGTCGACTATAGAAATCAACATCCACACAGAGGAAGATCCTCACATTGTGAAGATAAGACAATCTCTTAACGCATTGTCGAGAAACAAATGGCCTTCACTACCTTCCTATGTGCCCACAACCAAGCTTTACGCTTGGTCCCTACGCCCGACATTCGTTTGATCCTCGACATTACGAGTCCATAACATTACCACGAAACCCAATTCCAAACCAAGATTAAACGAAACTAAGAAAAATACATCCACGCATTGCCCTCTTGGTCAAAGAAGAGCTTCAACGACTCTTTCTGTTTCCTTCATCTTTCCTATTGACTATCCTCAATGGATTTCTAACATCGTACCTATTACTAAAGCAATAGGGGAATTCAGGATATGTCTGCAGTTTCGGGACCTTAACCTCACTTGCCCAAATGATGACTTCTACCAAGTATTGATCAACTTGTTGATCTCCTGCGAAACCATGAGATGCTTTCTCTCATGGATGGCTTCTCGAGGATACAATCAAATTTTGGTAGCCCCGGCCGATCAACATAAAACCACCTTCATAACTCCTTGGGAACCTTCTACTATTGTGTCATGCCATTCAGCCTTAAGAATGCTGGTGTGACCTATCAGCGGGCTATGACTTGAATTTTTCATGACATTATACACACTATCCTTGAGGATTATGTCGATGATCTTCTGGAAAATCTAAACATCGCAGTGAACATCTCGATGTTTTAACCATTATTTTCGATCACTTGTTACAATATTGTGTTCATCTTCAACCAAAGAAATGTGTCTTTGGTGTCCTTTTGGGAAAACTCCTTGGTTTTATTGTCTCTTTTCGTGGCATCGAGTTCAATCCAGATAAAGTCAAAGCTATCCTAGAAATGCCCCTACTAACCAAAAACAATTGCGTAGTTTGTAGGGCAAACTCCAATCTATTCGGCATTTCATCTCACAACTCTTGGATCAATGTCAACGTTTCCATCATCTCCTTAAAAAGGACATTGTCTTTCAATGGAGTGAAGAGTGCCACTGTGCCTTTGAGGCTCTTAAAGCCTATCTCTTGCACCCGTGCTTATCCCACCTCAAGACGATCACCCTTTCTACCTTTACCTTTCCGCTATCGACCATGCTATAGAGCCATGCTCACACATCGTGACTCCGAGCATCGAGAACAAGCCATTTATTACATAAGCCGTACTCTTGTGGATTACGAAACTAGGTATACACATGTAGAAAAGTTGTGCTTAGCCCTATCATTCATGGCCACCAAACTCCTCGACATTACCTCCCGAATCACAAAACTTTTGTCATCACCAATGCAGACTCCCATCCATTATATGTATGCCAAACCTCATCTAAACCAATGCATCACCCGATGGCTTATGCTCCTTGCCAACCTCGACCTTGAATTTGTAACGACCAAAATCAATCAAAGGACACACTATCGCCGACCAACTCGCTGGAAGCCCTTTTACTGGGGAGCAGTTTACTTAATTTTACTTTCCACTGATGAACTCATTGCCACTCTTTCACTCGGTGAGGAGTTGTATTCAATGACCGTCTTCTTCAATGGATCCAAATGCCGGTGTGGTGGAGGGGCCGGCGTTGTTCTCATTCCTCTCGATGCTTTGAACCTATGCCTCTTTCATTCCGGCTCAATTTCCCTGCACTAATAATCTGTGGAATACGAGGCCCTTGTTTTGGGTCTCTAGGTTATTACACTTAGGTGTAAAATCTATTAACATTTTCGGTGACTCTCAATTGGTAGTTAATCAAGTTATGGGCATCTACCAATGTACAAATGAGGAAATTCAAAAGTACAAACATTACGTGGATTCAATTTTGACCTTATTTACTCATTATTCTATCCAAACCATTCCCGCTCAACTAATAAATTTGTGGATACTATGACTTGCTTAGCCTCACAAATTCCTGCCTCACCAAACCGACTCGACATATTTGTCTTGGTTCAACAACTCTTTTCCCCATCTTACTCAGACTCTGGATGTTTGTATGGTAAATAATTTGTCTGTGTTTGACTGTCAGAGGCATATTTGGTATCACCAACTTCACGACTACCTTACAACCTCCTGCTTCTCCCACCTAACCTTACTAGTAACGGAAAACATACTTTTCTTAAAAGTGTTTCTCATTATGTCATCATGGGGGAATCCTCTTTAAACGTGGCTTTGATGGCCTCCTCCTTCGATGTTTAACCGGGTGTGGAGGTTACCTATACCATCCAACAAGTCCATGATGGTATTTGTGGTGGACATTTTAGTGGCCTTCACCATGGCCAAATGGATCCTTCACTAGGCTATTATTGGCCTACTCTTAATAACAAATGCTACTGAATATGTTAAGCGTTGTGTTATGTGTCAACAACATGCCAACCTTCAACATACTCCTAGCCATCCGCTACAGAGTCACACGAGATCTTTGGCCTTTCTCACAATGGGGTTTAGACCTTATTGGTGAGATTCACCCGCCTCTTAACAATGTCACCATTGGATAATCACAAGCAACCGAATATTACACTAAATGGGTGGAGGGCATTCCACTCATTTCAACCAAAAAAAAAAAAATTATAGAGTTCATCAACCATCACATTATCTATCGTTTTGGTGTTCCTCATCACCTGATAACGCAGATAATGGAAAATCTTTTCAAAAATAAGTTGCTACAAGACCTTTGTGACAACTTTGGTATCAAACAGCTTCTCATCACCTTACTATCCATAAGTAAATGGTCAGGCCGAATCTTCTAATAAAACCCCGACCCGAAAATCCTCATGAAAGTCGTTAACGATTTTGGAAAAAATTGGCCTGATCACATCCCCTTTGCCCTTTGGGCTTATCGAACCAGCACATTCAGTGACCTCCACTAATGCCACCCCATTTTATTTGGTATATGGTACCGAGGTTGTCTTACCTCTCGAAATACAAATACCCTCCTAAGAATATCTCTTCAGATATTCTCACCAATGATGATTTCTAAGAGTAGTTAGCCCCAATTGGAGCTTCGAGCGAGCGTCGCCTTGCTGTACTCTTGACCACCTTCAAATCTATCAAAAGCGCATCAAACGTGCTTATGATAAGCAACTTCATGAGTGTACCTTTAAGGTTGGTGATGTTTTCCTCAAAGAGAATCAACATGTAACCAAAATCGAAAAGAGAAAACACGGTAAATTTTCTCCAATTAGATTGGGCCTTACATTATCACTTACACTTACGGATCGAGGCACTTATCGTTTAGCTTCGCTTAATGGTAAACTGAGCACGAACCCCTTAATGCCTTGCATCTTCGACCATTCTCCTCTTGTTGAATTTAGTGTTATATCACTTCTTATCTACCTTGCACTCGTCCCTTGAGCTTGTTTACCACCTCATACAATTTGTTTCATACATCTCAAAATAGAATCAAGCTCATGTGGTTTGGTCATCACCTCCTCTTAAAGATGCCTTCCCCCTTTTAGTGGGTCCATAACTTAAAAGTATCAAAATAACACGTTCTCAATTATATGCTTATGGGATATTCTTGAGTCAAAATTTCTACAAAACTAGATGCTTCATGCCAAATGGACATCTAGACCTCTAAGTTATACATAGACTACTCCCTCGAAGGACAACTATGTGCAAAACCACTTCTACTATTATAAATAGATCTGCTCATCCGAAGGACAGTTTCTTATACACAAAACCGCATCTGCTACTTATAAATAGATTGCTCCTCAAGGACATCTATACAAAGTCAGCCTTTATCGAAGCTTCTCGCATTGATCAAACTTCGTGAAGACCTCAAGAACAACAAAATATATATCCCATGTAGACTTCCCACATCAATCGGTCATATCCAAAAAAAGTAAAAAGTAGTATTCCAAAGCACTTTTGAGTCATGGACTTGTCTATTTAGGTTTGGTTCTCTTTCATTAGAATAATCACCTTATAACAAATTCTCTGCACCTAGCTCTACCACCACCTCACCTCACCATTCGTCAAAGAAAAAAACTCAAGGGACGTGACGTATATTCGATATATTGTGATTATACAACTCTTTTCACCTATCGACTTCTCGCATGCATCAAGGTACCTAGGGATTCAAGCTCATCCTACATTTATATGTGGTTTGTTTAGCTCTTCTCAACTACAGGACACTTTTGCCTCTTTTACTCAAATTTAGGATTATGTGTTGACCTTAATCGGGACACGGTTCCTACTACTTGGGTAAGCTAACTTTCTCTTCACCTATTGTAGACACCAAATTCGTGTCTTATGACCCCTCAGTGACCGCATCCCATTTCACAACCTAACCTCATTACCTAAACCTTACACAATTATTTATTAATCACCTTGTAATTGATAAATCCCCATCACCTCACCTGCCACCCCATTTTGCCACCTCATCATGACCTAGCCCTAATCCTAAACTAACCTAATTAAAACCTAAAACTTGGTCTACACCTACACCCATGACTAAGGACCCCTTTCTCGCACCTAAAATGACCTTCTAGTCACTTGACCAAGCCCGCATGACTAATCTCTTGGGAGAAAAGCGGGGAAGGTGGGCTGTTTTACTAAAAATAGCCTACTTTTTCCTTACCGATGCTGTTTCTTACTCGGCCGCCGTCGGTTACGTAACATGTGATCAGTTCCTGTAAATGGCCTACCCAAACCAAAAACAAAGAATCGGAATTTCATTTTTGATCGAGAAAAGGATTCTTTGAATCAAGAAAGAGCATCGGGAGCGATTGAGAAAACCCTTGGATCTTTACTTGGTGAGCGGAGACAAGTGAAGAGACAAGAGAGGATTAGCAAGGAGAGCAAGCCCAGATCGCAACTAGATACCGCGTGAGCCACTGTGATACTCAGCTGATTTGATCTGCGGTGTGCCAGACCATCCTACCTCAGTTCTGCCTTTGCCATCAGAGCTCTTGGACTTGCATCTCCGTGAATAATCAGTAAGCTACTTCTTGCATGTACTCTTTAATAACATTTCTTCGACTTTTTGAATCATAAGTCCTCACAAATCCATTCTTGGATCCACTACCCAACGTGTCATTGCATCTAACTGTCATTCATCTACCTCTCATCACCCTATTTCCTAATATTACCTATATACAGCCCTACAAATAACACAACTACCAAATAACACCACCACCCCACAAAACAACTAACCTTCAGATCCTAGACTCTACCGATATCGGTCATCAGTAACCGCCATCGGTTATCAGTAACAAAGGCATAGGTTATACCGACTTGATAACCAATAACTAGCCTTTCCCTACCTAGTTCAACAAAGTAATTTAATTGATACTTTACAGTCTTTTGTGTTCATATTAGTAGGAAACTGACCACCTTCAAAGGAAGTTTTATATTTCCTGGCCTAATAGGCAGTTTCCTCATTTATTGGTCTAATCAAAATCTTGT